>VMDO01004371.1:0-126662 GCA_007922755.1 Pedetes capensis
TTTTTTTTTTTTTTTTTTTTTTTTTTTTTTTTTTTTTTTTTTTTTTTTTTTTTTTTTTTTTTTTTTTTTTTTTTTTTTTTTTTTTTTTTTTTTTTTTTTTTTTTTTTTTTTTTTTTTTTTTTTTTTGTTGTTGTTGTTGTTTTTGCAATACTTGGAGATTGAACCCAGGGCCTTACACATACTTTGCAAGTGCTCTACCACTAGGCTGCACATGCAGCCCCTTTTTTATTTTTTATTTTTAATTAGAGTCTCACTGAGTTACACAGGCTACTCTGACCTTGAACTCAAGATCCTCCTGCCTCCACCCCCTGAATTGCTGTGATTACAAGCCTGTGCTACTCCACAGTTCTGGCTATGGTTTTCATTTGCATTTTTCTGATGATTGATATTATAAAATTAAATTTAACTGGGCTAGGAATGTAGCTCAATGGTAGGGTCCTTGCCTAGCATACTTAAGGCTCTGAGTTTGATCTCCAGCACCACATATATGCATGTGCCCATACATACACACAGGCTTTTTCACTGACCATTGGCAATAGCATCAAAACTGATTAATATGACTGACTAGTCCTAATTTTCTCCCATCCTCTTATGCCACCCCTTATCTGCTGTGTGGTTGCTGCCAACAATAATTCCTCCCCTCCTGTGTTAGTACTCTGTCTGCTGATTCCCTCATCAAGAGATGGTGTCTACTCCCACTTCCTTAATCTAGGCCGATGTAATTGTTTATTTTGACCAGTAAAATCTGATGGAAGGGACTCTGTCCATGTTCTGAGTCTAGTTCTCAAGAGGCTTTGCAGCTTCTACTTTTACCCTGAAACTCTTTTGTGTGAAGAAGCCTGGGCATTCCTGCTGGAGACCTATGACAGACGCCATCTTAGATCTTCCAAATTTACAACAGCAGTTAGATAATCCAAACTGTGTGAATGACCTCAGTCAATACCAGCCTAAATTGCTGATCTCCAGAATCATAAGCAAATAAAATGATGATTGTTTTAAGCTACTAAATTTTGGAGGGTAGTTAAATATATTTAAGTAAACTTTTAACATATGTCAGTAATTAACATGTTGAAAACAAACTGAGCTTGGGGTATAGCTCAGTGGCATCATACTTAGCATGCAAGAGGCCCTGGGTTCAATCCCCAGGACTGCAAGAACCAAAATGAAACAAAAACATACCCAAACCTGACAGTGCCATTCATCTGCTTACAATCCTTTGTTCTTTGCATTGCTTGCAGGGTCAAGTTCAAACTCTGCCTTAGCCCCTGTGTTGATTCTGTTCATCCCTGCCATCTCCTACTACTCCCTTATAGATTCTATGTTCATCTCAAGTATAACCTGCTCTCCTGATGCCTCTGAGTCATGACCCCTTATCTTCTCTGTCTGGTGCCCTATTTCCTCTGTTTTTCTTGCTCAAAGAGAAAATTTGCACCCCTGTTAGAATCCTGCCCAAATCCTTCTAAATCAGACTAAGCTGATCTCTCTTCTGTATATACTATGGATATAGCACATCTCATGTTTGTTTCAGCCCTTTTCCAGACTAGGGATTATTCATGGCAGGATCCTAGCATTTTTGTCTTTGCATCTGCTAACCCCCGAGCACCAAAATGCTTGGTACATATTGGGTAGTACTTCTTTTGTGATAGGCCTAATCCTAGATATTAGAAAGAATGGTGGAACAGAATGGACAAGGTTCTTTTTTCATGGGATATCCAATGTAAAGAGTGAAATAGACAAGTAATTATAAATAAAGTACAAGTAATTACAATTTCAAGTCAATTATGAGTAAGCAAAGTCCTGGGAGAAATGTGGAGTGAGTATTCTTGGGGGCACCTAACGTAGCCTGGAGGAAGAGATTGCTAAACAGACCTGAAGGTAAGAGTCAAATCAGTGAGACCAAGGGAGGAGGGTGTGCATGAGTACTCTAGCAGAGGGAATAGGTCATGTGAATTTGAAGCTCTTAAGGCAGAAAGCCAGTGTATTCCAGGACCTGAACCAGCTCCAGTATGTTGCAACATAGAAAGGAATGGCAAAATACAAAGTGGGGGGCAGTGGTGGTGGTGGCAAGTCTAGGGGACGTGACCAGGTAAAGCTCAGTAAATAAGAGTAAGATTCATTATGCAGGTGTAGGTGCCCTCTCCACTTTGTAAGAGTCTCTGTTGAGTTAGCCATACTTCTCTTCCTGGATTAGAGGGAAAGACACCCTAATAATGGAATTTCCTTTATAGTTGTGCTAAGTCATAAAAGTAAAAAAATCAAAATGGAGTAGCGTTGGTTCCAGGCACTTCAGATGGCATTGGGAGGCCGTTGTTAATTAGCTCTCAGCCACACTGGCAGCTGAACCTCTGAACTGGGCTGCAGATACTCCTACCCTATATGAGGTGACCTTTGAAACATTGTTAACCTCTGTTGACTTTCTAACAGACCCCTTCCCCTGAACTACCCAGAGATTGAGACTGTACCCAATACCTTTCTTAAAAGTCATCTTAACTTGCCAGTACCAATCCTAATTCCTTCTAACAAGTGATGTATTTACCAATACCCTCTGCACCACTGTGGTTTAAAGTTGTAAATACAGCCACCATTTTGTAAAACCTTGGACCTAATTAGCTTGAGTTAAATGTAAACTTTTCTTACAAAAGGGTATCTTCTCTGTTTTCAGAGCTTTTTCTGTGTCAACTGTTTCTCAAAATAATTAGTTGAAAATAATAAGCTTATTTGGGATGGGACAGCTGGATCAGTAAGCAACTCTATGATAAATGGAGAAAAGATCGAGGCTGTCAAAGATCTTGTTTTACTTGGTTCAATAATTAACACCCATGGAAGTATCAGTCAAGAAATCAAGACACATTGCATTGGGAAAAGCTTTTGCAAAAAGCCTTTTTAAAGTGTTGAAAAGTAAAGATGTCACATTGAAGATGAAGGTGTGCTTGATTCATACCATGGTATTTTCACTTGCATCGCATACTTCTGAAAGCTGGCTGTTGGAAAGGGAGACAGAAGAATTGATGCTTTTGAATTATGGTGCTGGAGACTAATGTTGAATATACCACAGACTGCCAAAAGAACCAACAGTCTGTCCTAGAAGTACAACCAGAGTGCTCTTTGGAAGCAAGGATGGCTATTTTGGACATCTCTGGAGAAGGACATGTTTGGGAGAGTGGCGGGCCAGCAAAAAAGCAAGACCCTCAACTAGATGGATTCACACAGTGGCTGCAACAATGGGCTTAAACATAAGAAAGTTTGTGTGCCTGGCACAGAGTTGGGGAGTGTTTCCTTCTGTTGCACATAGAGACTCTATGAGTTGGACCCAACTTGACAGCACCTAACAACAACAATCCCAATGAGAAGCAGCAGCAAGAGTGGATATTCTCTTACATCTCAGCCATGGTGAGCAATGGCTCCCTTAGCAATGACCATGAGAGGGATGGGTGGTCCACAGAGCTGGGAGCTGCATGGTAATTGTATGCAATCTCCATTATGATACCTTCCTTATGATTGTCTATGTCAAGAGGCATGTGATGACAGTGGTAAATATCGAAGGCAAGCATGAGAAGAGGGATTGCATTGAGGTGCCTGGGGTCCATCTGCCCCAGGGATGTGACTAAGGCACTTTATCACTGGAGATCTCATGGATAATCATTATGTCATTTCCCTGAAGTAGTTTGAGCAAACAATGTAGAGAACCCACATCGAGATGTGTTCTTGCCCTTGGTGGACAGTAAGAAGCTGCCCCTGAGTTACCTGGCCCTCTTCCTCATTATCTTTTGCTCTCTGATGTTTTCTGTATTTTCCATTGTTGGTATCATGCTCTACAGCAAATGGCAGGAACAGAGCCAAAAGTGCTTCTACTGCTGCCACCCCCTCTATGGCCCATGAGGTGTGGGAAGGAAGGTGCTGGCCTGAATACACAGCCTGGCAAGTCTGCTCCAGTATTCAGTAGCTGGCTAGGAATTGTGTTCCATCACTGGAGCTTTGAATGCAGGGACCTGCATTCCCATGGTTGTAGGGAGAAATTGGGAGGAAATTGGCAAAAACCCCAAAACGGAAAACGGCTAAATCTATGGAAAATGGAGGTAACTTGTTTGGACCTTTGTACAAAACCCTTCACAAATCCCTGAACCTGATTGGACAATTGGACTCAAAGCTGATTGCCTCAGGTCATTCTGTGTGCGAGCTATATAAGGAGCTGCACTAGGGAAGCTCCATCCTTTTCTCTCGGCGGGACCATTGGCAAGGAAACAGATTGACCCCTTTTGGCCCAGACCATTGGCAAGGAAACAACCTCACCCTTTTGGCCCAGATCTTTGACCAACAAGGAAAGACCCTGTTTTCGCCCAGACCCCTGATGAGGAAACAGCTTTCCTGCCCTCTCCCGGACCTTCAGTGAGGAAAGAACGCTCTCCCCGCCACGACCATCAACAAGGAAAGACCCCGCTCTGCGTCTAATCACCAACGACTCTACTCGAGACCACCGAGACCACCAACACGGGTGTTTGCCCCTGGAAGGCAAAAGCGCCCAAGGCTTTTCCTTTCTCCCATGGCCACAGGCGCCCCAAGGGCCGCAGGAGTCCACACCCCTCACCCCAGGGTCCCGAATGAATTGTGTTTAATATCTATGTGTGCGGCGCCGCAGCCTGTCCGAACATCCGGGCTGGACCAGGAGGCGCGTGCCCCACACATGGTCATCCATGGAGACTTCTAACTGGTGAAAGCCACTAGGCAATGTTGCTGAGAGGTGCCTTTTTCTGTGGTTCTTCCCCTTGAGAGTGAAGAGGCATGCAACAGAATTGGATAACCCAGGCATGGACTGGGCTCAGCAGGCCTTTCTACTTTATTTTTAAATCTGCAAATTGAAAACCGGAACTGGTATCTTCTGGACATCTGTTTATTGGTTTTTGCTTTTATCCCAAGTATCAATCCACCTAAGGAGTTTTCCTTAGAAATCTAGATGGAAACTTCTCTGCCTCACCTTCTTTTCCTTCTGCCTCCATCCATTGTCCTTTCCATGTGCAACCAGAGCTAGAAAAGACTTGGGTGTCTCTGCATTAGGGCTTGGAGATGCAGAGAAAATTATGTTTCAGTGACCCTGATTAGGGCTTTTTTCTTTAGCTCATTACTCTGTCCTCTGTTCTTCAGTGGGGATCTTGGGTCTGCTGATGCGTCTGCAGCCTCCCTAATCAGATCCCTTCATCTCAGTCAAGTTTGGCTAAAAGTCGGTGTGCAAGTCAAGAGAAGCTTAGGCGGCTTCAAGGATGTCATGGGATTGCCTATTAAACTGACCAGGTCAAGGTTTAACATAGAAAGCAACATTTGTCATTTGGTCTGATCATGTAGAGGTGTTTCTGGACTCACTGGAGCCTGCTTAACTGCTGCTCAACTGGATGTTTTGTGTTTATTGTGATTTTTGGAATCTTGCTTTGAGTGTTGGATAATGTCAGGAAGCTTTCTTCTCACTAACTCAGCTTGGAGAATCTCCAAGAGAAAGTTTGGCTCCTTTTTTCCCTCTCACCCTCCCTCTCTTCTTTCTTTCCTTCCTTTCTTTATAAATTAAATTTTTTTTTTTTTTTTTTAATTTTAAGACAGGGTCTTGCTAAGTTGGTCAGGCTGCCTCTGGCCTCAAACTTGTGAGCCTCCTTCCTTAGCCTCCTGAGCAACAGGGATTACTGGAGTGTACCACAGCAACCTGGTTTGGCTTCTGTTTCTTAACGTAGAAGAAACAGTTGCTTTTGGCATATTGCAAGTCTGGGAGCAAAAGACCATCATCTTTGGCATCTGGAAGACCTTGTGGTCATTGAGCAGCACAGCTTGAGTGCTGTCCTCTGTGTGTCAACCCTTATTCCACTTCCCTTGTCTGACAAGGAGTCATGTGCTGCTCACTTGTCTGCCCTATGATTAAATTAGTTATAGGCCACAAAACAGTCTTCCTGAAGTGACTGAAACTCTGAGCTCTCATAAAGTCCTCTGTTGTTGTTAGATGTCGAGCCGGTGCCTGATTCATAGTGACCCTATGTACAGCAGGTGAAACACTATTGTCAGTGCTTCTCTGCTATTCATAGGGTTTTTAGTGGCTGATTGTGTTTTGGGAGTGGATTGCTGGGTCCTTCTCCCAAGCCTATACCACCTAGTATTCCCAAGTAGTCTTCCATCCAAGTAATAACCAGGCCTGACCCTGCTTAATTTCCGAGACATGACAGGATTGGATGCCACAGTGGTTTGGCTGCCTGCAAGGTCCTCTGTAGTCAAGGAAAATTCTTAAAGTGGCTGGTGGACCAAGGACAAAAAAATGAGTTCATTGGCTGCATGGGCTATTAGGAGGGGTGTATGTGTATATATATTTGTTGTTGTTAGGTGTTGTGGAGTTGGGTCCAACTCATAGCAACCATCATAGGGTTTTCAAAGGCTGAATGCTTTAGCATTGCTTCAGGAGTGGATTGCCATGTCCTTCCCCTGCTTTTGCAGTACTGGGGATTGAACCCAAGTCCTCAGAGGGTATGGAGCAGCACTCTGCTAACTGAGCTAAACTCCAGCCCATGTACATATATACATACATGTGTATGTGCGTGTGTGTGTGTATTCCTCATGTGTCTGTCTGCTTGTACTGTGGGGGCTGTGTGTTGCTGTGATGCTGAAAGCTGTGCTAATGGTATTCCAGATACCAGCAGGGCCACCAGTGATAGACAGACTTCAGCTGAGCTTCCAGACTGAGACAGACTAGGGAGAATGACCTTGTACATAGGGTCGCTGAGTTGAATTTGACTGATGGCACCTAACAAAAACTACACACACACACACACACACGCATGCACGCACGCACGCACGCACGCACACACACACGGGGGGAGGTGCCAAAAATGTATACATATTTAAAGAGATGTTATCTATGTATTACTTTTTGAAGCTGAATTGAAATACAGTAGCAATGTGTAGTATGGTGTTCTGGATTATATTTTTGTTACATCAGAACAAGTGTATGAGGCATTCTTTTATTTTTATTAGTAATTGTAATGTGCAATGTAATGGGTTTTAATACGACATTATCATACATGCATTGCATTGTACATTGCTGATGTTCACCTCCCCCGTTCCCCTTTCATGCCCCCTTCCCTTGTCTCCTCCATCCCCACCATCCCCACCACTGGTACCCCTTCTACTTGCATATCTTGTTTGCATGTATATCTACTTATCTATCTATCTACATGCTGATTTTGCCTAATGGGCAACATATGTGATATTTCCGTTCCTTTTTCCCATGATGCATTCTTAAAACAGCAAAATGAAATGGTTTTGTCCCAAGATGTGCATAGTTTTTGGCATCGTGTGTGTGTGTGTGTGTGTGTGTGTGTGTGTGTGTGTGTAGGCATGTTTATATATGTTTATATGCACGTATATACACATGTGCACACACACACACTGTGGGCCCAATAATATGTATTAATACTATTAAGACTTTCAGTAATGCTGGGCATGGTGGCTCATGCCTATAATCCTAGCAGCTTGGGAGGTGGAAGCAGGAAGGTTGCAGGTTCAAGGTCAGAGGCAGCCTGCATAACTTAGCGAGACTCTGTCTCAAGATAAAAATAAAAAATGGGCTTGGGGTGCAGTCCAGTGGTTGAGCACTTGCAAAGTATGTGCGAGGCCCTGAGTTCAACCCCCAAGTACAAAAAAAAAAAAAAAAAAAAAAAAAAGCAACTTTCAGTAGTATACTTCAGACTCTATCTCTTAGTATATTAACCTGAGATGGTCTCAACTCCTCTCCAAAAAATCAAAGCTCTTACCTAACATGTACTTCCTTGTCCCCTGACAAATTCTACTTTTTAGGTGTTTTGTTTTTATTTTTACATTGATTCATATGTCTACGTTTTTCCTGTGCTTGTTTTTTTATTGATTCTGAAAATGAAGTTATCATGGTGATATATAAATATAATAATATCCACAACTAACATTTATTGAGGATTTATTATATGGTGGCTGATACTGTCTGATCTTGGGAGCTAAGCAGGGTTGTGCCCAGTTGGGTCCTTGGATGGGAAGCCACCTGGGATACTAGGTGCTGTAGGTTTGGGAAAAGGACTTGGCAGCCCACGCCCAAAACAATCAGCCATTGAAAACTGTATGAATAGCAGAGAAGCACTGACATGGTGCTAGGCATGGTACAGCATCAGGGAGTGTTTTGTTCTATTGCGCATAGAGTTACTATGAGTCAGACCTAACTCAACAGCACCTATCAACACCACCACCAAGTATTTTTAAAGATCAACTAATTTAATCATTCTAGCATGCAGCTGTAGCACTGTGGCATTTGATCCTGTCAGATCTCGGAAGCTAAGCAGGGTCAGGCCTTGTTAGTACTTGTATAGAAGATTGCCTGGGAACACCAGGTGGTGTGGGCTTGGGAGTGGGTTGCCAGGTCCTTCTCTATTCTGCCATTGAAAACTCTATGAATAGCAGAGAAGCACTGACAGTGGTGTTTCACCTGTTGTATGAAGGGTCACCATGAGTCAGACACCAACTCAGTGGCACCTGAAAACAAACAACACTCCTAAAAATCTAGAAGAAAACAAGTAGTTAACACAGCTTGTGCTGTATCACTATTGTAGAGCCAAGTAGTATGACAAGACTCACAGAGATAGAAATGTAATCCTATGGTGCCAAAAATTTGAATCTCCAAGGAGAATTTTCCATGTGTCAAGAAGTCTTTTGATTTATTTTTCTACTTTATTTCTTCTTAATTATACTCAAGTGCAACTCTTTCTTTTATCTCATATTGTCCCCTTTTTTGGGGGCTCCTGCCTGCCTGCCTGCCTGCCTGCCTGCCTGCCTGCCTGCCTCCTTCCCTCCCTCCCTCCTTCCCTTCTTTTTATTTTTCTTTCTTTTCTTTTTCTTTTTCTCTCTCCTCTCCTCTTCTCTCCTCTTCTCTCTCTCCTCTCTCCCTCCCTCCCCCTCCCCTCACTGTTTGGATTGAATCTAGGGCCTTGCGCTTACTAGGCAAGTGCTCTACCACCAAGCAAACCCCCAGTCACTTTAGCTCCTTATTCATTTTTCTACAGCACCTCCTGATGTAACTTTTCATATAAAGTGCATGAATGGTCAACTTTGAGTTTTTATGCAGTTGGTAAAGTATTTTGCCCTAACACTTCTTTGGTAGGCTAAATAGGTAATTGTACATTCAAAGTTTTACTGAGAAATTTAAAAAGATACTGTTCCAGAGTTTTAAAAAATTCAGTGTTGATGCAAAGTCTAATATTAGCCAAATCTCACTCCTTTGTAAATGATCACTCTTATACTTTTTAGGTTATCTTTGTTGAGGGAGGGGTAGTTTTTGCTGTATAGCCCAAACTGGCTTTGAACTTTTTGATCCCCTTGCCTCAGCCTCCTGAGTGCTGGGATTACAGGTGTGGGACACCATGCCCAACTTTGTGGAAAGCTTTCAGGCTTTTTTCTTTAGCCTTGAGGTTTTAAAATTTCAACAGGATGTGATTGATGTGGATCTTTTAAAAATTTATTCAGAACTGGGTGTGGCTCACGTGTGTAATCCCAGCTGAATCCAGAAGAGGAGACAGGAGGATCACAGGTTTGAGCCTAGAGGTAGCTTATGTAACGTAGCAAGACCCTATCTCAGGACAAAAACTTTAAAGAAATGGTCTGAGGGTGCAACCCTCAGCACACTTGCAAAGTATGTACAAGGCCCTGGGTCCAACCTTCAAGTGCTACAAAAAGAAAAAGAAAAAAAATGTATTCTGCTCAACACTGAGTGAATTTTTTTTAATTGTAACTTTTTTTTTCCCCCCATACTAGAGTTCTGCACCCAGGGCCTTGCACATAGTTAGCAAGTGCTCTGCCACTGAGTTGCACTCCCAGCACTTGTTAAAAATTTTCAATTTAGGTTAGGACTTAGGTTAGGACTTCAAATTAGTGAGGACTTAGGTTCTCACTAAATTATGCAGGCTGCTTCTAGGCTTGAATCTGTGATCTTCCTGCCTCCATCCACCTCCAAAGTCACTGGGATTACAGGCATGCACCACCATACCTAGCTCTTGTAATTTTTTTTTTTTTTAATTTATAAATGTTAGTGGGATTTAGCTCAGTTGGTAGAGCACTGCTCTGCAGTCTCTGAGGTCCTGGGTTTGATTCCCAGCACCACAAAAATGGGAGAAGGATGTGGCAACCCACTCCCAAGGCAATCCCGAAACAATCTGCCTATGAAAACCCTATGAGGGTCACTGTGAGTCGGACATGACTCAGTGGCACCTAACAACAACAACAAGTGGGATACAGAGCAATAAGTCATTTGCTATATCAGTTATGCAACTAATTAGGTCACTTTTGCTTACATATTCATCATCTTACATAATTTACAGAACAGTATAAACTGAAGAAGAAAAATGGTAGGAATTTTAATTAATAAGCCATGAAAATTGTATCCCATCATGAATTATATTACCACTGATTTTTTGTGTGTTCATATAGTTGCATCTTGTATTTTGAGATTTTCCTTTCTGTCTTTACCCCTGTACAAAGTTTTCTCTCCCCTTCCCCCTTTCCCCAACCTCTACTCCCTCCTGCTGATCCCGTCCCCCTTCTTTCTGATCTGCTAGTATTTTCCCTTCTTAGATAGGTATGATTGTTCATATATATATATATATATACATATATATATGTGTAATTATTTTTCTTTAAGTTAGATTTGGCTCCCACATATGAATGAGAGCATGTGGTATTTCTCTTTTTGCGTCTGGGTTAATTTGCTTAAAATGATCTTCTCCAGGTCTATCCATTTTGCTGCAAATGAAATAATTTCATTCTTCTTTATTGCTGAATAATATTCCATTGTGTGTGTATGTATATATGTATATGTATATGTGTGTATGTATGTGTGTGTGTGTATATCTATCTATCTATCTATCTATATATATATCACAGTTTTTCAATCCACCTGCCTGTTGATGGACATCTTGATTGATTTGATGCCCTTGTGATTATGAAGGGTGCTGCATTGAATATATAGATGCAGGTGTCGCTGTGGTATGATGACTTGTCTGCCTTTGGATGTTTTCCCAGTAGTGGTATAGCTGGGTCATATGGCAGTTCTATTTTTAATTTTCTGAGGTATCTCCATATTGATTTCCAGAGTGGTTGGACCAATTTATGGTCCCACCAACAGTGTAAGAAGGTTCCTTTTTCTTCATAACTTTGGCAGTGTTTGTTATTATTTGCTTTGTTATCTTAAGCAAGCAAACACAAGCTCGAAAAGAGAAATACCATATGTTCTCACCCATATGTGGGATCTGAATCTTAAAGGAAGAAAAAAATCCTATACATAAGTTGATATATAAAAAATGCTCAATTAAGCTTAGCAAAGAAGGGACAATATAAAGAGTAGAAAGGAGGGAGGGAATAGCAGAGGGAAGCAAAGATTATAGAAGGTGGGATGGCGAGGAGAATCAATATAGAAGGATAAAGGGGGAGAGGATAATCTCAATGTAAACAATGCAACTTCATGAGTACATTGGGGGAAATAGGGGAATATAACCCAAATATGCATTTGAGTTTTACTATATATTAGTCATAAGACTCCATAAATCTTGTAAATTGATAAAAGTATATCCAAAAGTGATACAATAGTTGCATAATGGAAAAAGCCAATGCTGCACTACTCTACCCCATCATCATTCATCAATAAAGGGAGAAAAAGAAATAGAAGTTACAAAGAACACACATTTGAAGGACTGATTCCCAAAATGGATGGTAATTATTAATTTTTTGAACTGAATTTCTGAAAATCATAATTTTTTTTTTTTTTTTTTTTTTTTTTTTTTTTTTTTTGCTGTACTGGGGGTTGAACCCAGAGCCTTGTGCTTGCATGCTTTGCAAGTACTGGACCACTGAGCTGCACCCCCCAGCCCTTTTTTTTTTTTTTTTTTTTTTACTTTTTGAGACAAGATCTCCCTAAGTTACACAGACTGCCTCTGGTCTTGAACTTGTGATCCTCCTATCTCCGCCTCCTGAGCCTCTCGGATTACAGGCATGCACCACTGTGCCCAGCTCCAATCATAAAGATTTTTTAAAAAGAGTATTTCTAAAATCTAATGAAATGTGCAAAAAATCATTAATAAGAGCAAATAATATGATGGTAGAAAAAGAATAAACAAAGAAAAACATGAAAAAAATATGGATGTACAGGTAGTATGCTGACTTATCTTCCTTTGGGTATATGCCCAGCAGTGGTATAGCTGGGTCATATGTCAGTTCTATTGTTAGTTTTCTAAGTTACCTCCATATTGGTTTCCAAAGTCTGAACTAATTTACAGTTCCACCAGCAGTGTGAAAGGATTCCTTTTTATGTGAATCCTTGCCAGCATTTGTTATTTGTTTTGTTAATCTTGGCCATTCTTACTGGAGTGAGATGGAATCTCAGTGTTGCTTTGATTTGCATTTCCCTAATGGCTAGGGATACTGATCATTTTTTTCATGTGTTTATTGGCCATTCATATTTCTTCTTTTGAGAACTGTTCAGTTCCATTGCCCATTTATTTATTGGGTTATTTGTTATTTTGGTGTTTCTTAAGTCTTATATATATTTTCTAGAAATTTATCCTCTGCCAAATATGTAGATTTTCCTCCCATTCTGTGGGCTACTCCTTTACTCTGTTGTTTCCTTTGCTGTACAGAAGCTTTTTAGTTTTATATAATCCCATTTGTTGATTCTTGGTGCCATTTCCTGGGCAATTGGAGAATTATTAAGCATGCTTGCCCATGCCTATGTGTTGGAATGTGTTCTCTATGTTTTATCCTAGTAGTTTTAATGTTTCTGGTTTTCTGTTAAGGTCTCTGATCCATTTTGAATTGACACTCATACAGATTGAGAGATACAGGTGTATTTTCTTTCTTCTGCAAGTGGGTATCCAATTTTCCCAGCATTACTTGTTGAAGAGGCTATCTTTTCTCCGATGAATGTCCTTAACCCCTTTGTTAAAGATCAGGTGGCTGTAGTTGTGTGGGTGTATCTCTGGGTCTTCAGTTCTGCTCCATTGATCTTCATGCCTATTTTTATGCCAGTACCAAGCTGGTTTTTAGCACTATGGCCCTGTAATTTGAAGTCAAGTATTGTGATACCTCCTGCACTGTTTTTGCCATTTAGGATTGATATGGCTATACATGGTCTTTTGTGCTTCCACATGAATTTTAGGATTATTGTTTCTATCTCTGCAAAGTCTGTCATTGGAATTTTGATAGGGACTGCACTAAATCTGTAAATCATTTTTGGTAGTATGGCCATTTTCACAACATTAATTCTCCCAATCCATGAGCAAAAGAGGTCCTTTCATCTTCTAGTATCATCTGCTATTTCTTTCTTTAATGTTTTGAAGTTTGCATTGTAGAGGTCTTTAGAGTCTTTGGCTAGATTGATTCGTAAATATTTAATTTTTGGCAGGCTATTGTGAATGGGATTGTTGTCTTGATTTCCTTATCTTCATGTTCACTATTGGTGTTCAGGAAGGCTACAGATTTTTGAGTGTTAATTTTGTATTCTGCTACTTTGTTGGAGGAGCTAATTAGCTCTAAGATTTTCTAGTGGAATTTTCAGGGTCCTTTATGTATAGGATCATGTCATCTGCAAATAAGGATAATTTGACCTCTGCTTTCCCTATCTATATTCCTTTAATTTCTTTACCTTGCCTTATTGCTCTGGGTAGAACTTCAACCACAATATTGAATAAAAGGAGAAAGTGGACATCTTTATCTTGTTCCTGATCTTAGAGAGAATGGTTTTAGTTTTTACCCATTTGATATGATGTTGGCCATAGGTTTGTCATAGATGGCCTTTATGATGTTGAGATAAATTCCTTCTATGCCTAATTTCCTCAGGACTTTTATAATGAAGGGATGTTACACTTTGTCAAAGGCCTTTTCAGCATCCATTGAGATGATCCAGTCATTTCTATCTGCAAGTCTGTTAATATGTTGAATTACATTAATTGAGTTTTGTATGTTGAACCAGCCTTGCATCTGTGGAATGAAGCCCACCTGATCATGGTGTATGGTCTTTTTTAGGTGTTGCTGAATTCAATTTGCCAGAATTTTATGGAGGATTTTTGCATAGTTTTCGTTTTTTATAGTGTTCTTCATAGAATCTGGCTTCATAGAATGAATTTGAAAATATACCTTCCTTTTCTATTTTATGAATCATTTGAGGAGAATAGGTATTAATGCTTTGAAGATTTGTTAGGATTCATCTATGAACTTGTCAGGACCTGGGCTTTTCTTTGTTGGGAGGTTTTTTATTACTGGCTCTGACTCAGTGGTTGTAATGGGTCTGTTTAATTTGCTTATATTCTCAGGGTTTAATTTTAGTAATTCATATGTGTTAAGGAATTTATCCATTTTTTCTGTACTTTTGTTTTTTGGGGAATACAATTTCTCAAAGTAGACTGATGATCTTCTGGATTTCATTGGTATCCATTGTTATGTCCCCTTTGTCATCTCTGATTTTTAAAATTTGGGCCTTTTCCCTCTTTTTTTTTGGTGAGTCTGGCTAAGGGAGTATCAATTTTGTTGATCTTTTTGAAGAACCAGCCCTTGGTTTCATTAATTTTTTGTATTGTCCTTTTAGTCTCTATTTTGTTAATTTCTGCCTATATCTTAATACTTTGTTTCTGTGTATTCCTTTTGGGGTTGGCTTCTTGTTGGCTTTCTAGTGCCTTAATATGCATCATTAAGTGTTTAATTGGGCCTTCCCTAACTTTTGATGAAGGCACTCATGGCTATAAACTTCCCTCTCAGAAGTGCCTTTTCTGTATCCCATAAATTCTGGTAGGATGTGTTTCATCCTCATTTGATTGCAGGAACTTTTTAATTTCCTTTCTGATTTCTATGATCACCTGTTGATTATTCAGAAGTATATTATTTAGTTTCCATGTATTTATAACATTTTTGAAGTTTTTCTTGCTTTTGAGTTAGGTTTTATTCCATTATGATCTGATAAAGTACAGTGGATGATTTCAATTATTTTGTATTTGTGGAGGCCATTTCTGTTGACTGAAATGTCTATTTTAGAAAAAGTTCCATGTAATGCTGAGAAGAATGTGTATTCTGCATCTGATGGATGGGCTGTTCTGTAGTCATCTGTTAGGTCTAGTTGGTCTATGATGCTGTTTAAGTCCATTGTTTCTCTATTGATTTTTTTGCTTTGGTGACCTATCTATTAAAGGGAGGAGGGTATTGAAATCTCCCATAATTATTGTGTCTGGACCACTATGTTCCTTCATCACTGATAAGGGTTTTTTTTGTTTTGTTTTTTGTTTTTTGTTTTTTTTTAATGAAAGTAGTTGCTCCTGTATTTATTGAATAAATAAATATTAAGTATCATTACGACTTCCTGGGGGCTGGGATTTAGCTCAGCTGGTAGATCACCACTCTGCAGTCTCTGAGGCCCCGGGCTCAATTCCCAGCACTGCAAAAATGGAAGAAGGACGTTGCAATCCACTACTGAGGCAATCCCGAAACAATCAGCCACTGAAAACCCTATGAGGGTCGCTATGAGTTGGACATGACTCGAAGGCATCTAACAACAACAACAACAATTGACTTCCTGGTTGACTATTCCTTTGACTAATATGTAGTGACCATCTTTGTCTCTTCTGATTAGTTTGGAATTGAAGTCTAAATTGTCAGAAATTTGTATCACTACCCCTGCTTTTCTTTTTTTTATTCCCATATGCTTGGTATACTGTTTTCCAGCCTTTAATTTTCAGACTTTTATGGTCTTTGGAGGATGAGATGAATCTTTTAAATCCCACCTATTGAGGTGTTTTTTTTTTTTTTTAAATCCAGTTGGCCAGTTGGTGCCTTTTGAGTGGTAAATTGAGACCATTTACACTTAGAGTGATTACTGAGAGGAGCTTATTATTCTGCATCATTTTGATGTGTGTTTCTATTCTTTGGTTCATATTTATTTTGTTGTATTCATGAATTCTCCCTATGTCTTTTATTCATTCCTTTGGGCTTGTCTTCTCTCATATGTAGTATTTCTTTAAGGATTTTCTGTAATGCTGGCTTGGTGGTCACAAATTGCTTAAACTTGTTGGTATCATGGAATGTCCTGAACTCTCCCTCTATTTTAAAACATGGCTTTGCTGGGTAAAGTAATCTTGGTTAGCAGTTATTCTTTTTCAGGACTTGGATGATATCTGAACATGCTTTCCTTGCTTTTAACATTGTTGTTGAGAATTCAGCTGTTATTCTGATGGGCTTGCCTTTTGAGTGGTTATTTTTCCCCCTTGTAGCCTTTAAAATAGCTTCTTTACTCTATGTTTAGCATTTCAATTATAATATCTCATGGAGAGGATCTTTGCTGGTCTACTTATTTGGAGTTTGGAGTTTTGGATGCTTCTGTGGTATAGGTATATAGGTGTATATTTTTTCCCTTAGATTTGGGAAGTTTTCAGGTATTTCATTGAAAAGATTTCCTAACTCCTTAGTGTTATTGTCAGCTCCTTCATGAACTCCCTGTATTCATAGGTTATGAATTCTTCATTTTATCAAAGATCTCTTGAAAATATTGATAATAATGCCTCATCTTTCTATCTTTCTTGGCATCTGAATAGATATGATCTTCAACTCTTTCTTCAGTATCAGAAATCCTGTTTTAGGCTTCATCCAATCTGGATACTAAAGATTCTACTGTAATTTTAGCTGGGCGTGGTGGCACATGCCTGTAATCCCAGTGGCTCCGGAGGCGGAGACAGGAGGATCACAAGTTCGAGACCAGAGGTAGTCTGTGTAACTTAGTGAGACCCTGTCTCAAAAAACTAAAAAACAACAAAACTGGGCTGGGGGTGCAGCTCAGTGGTCCAGCACTTGCAGAGCATGCAAGCGCGAGGTCCTGGGTTCAAACCCCAGTACCGCCAAAAAAAAAAAAAAAAAGATTCTACTATAATTTTAAGCTGGTTTACTTTGTTTTATAATTCCTACATTTCTCTTTGATTCTTTTCTAGGATCTCAGTTTTTTGGCTGAGTTTTTCCTTTTTTCTTTTTTTTTTTTTTTTCTGGAGGTACTGGGGGTTGAACCCAGGGCCTTGCGCTTGCATACTCTGCAAGTGCTGGACCACTGAGCTGCGCCCCCAGCCCATTTTTTCTACTTTTTTGAGACAGGGTCTCACTAAGTTACACAGACTGCCTCTGGTCTGCAATTTGTGAACCTCTTGCCTCCACCTCCCAAGCTGCTGGGATTACAGGCATGTGCCACCGCACCCGGCAGCTGAGTTTTTCTTCTAAGTTAGATACTTTTTTGTCCCACATTTCAATTGCTCTCATCTTTTTGGTTGTGGTATCTTTGAGGTCTTTCAAAATATTTATAAGCAGATTTCTAAATTCTTTTTCTGGCATATCTAAAATTTCAGTTTAAAATCATCTATTGAAGGGTTTTGGCCAATTGGGGGCATCCTCTCCAACCTTTTTTTTTCATGCTCATGATTTTTTTTGTTGAGCCTTTTCGATTGGTTGGTCTGGGTAATACTGCCCTCTTTGCCTGGGGTTGTCCTTGGTATAATGCTTTCTTTTGGGATCTTGGACTCCAGTTTAACTCAAAGGCTAGAAAGCTTTCTGCTGCCAGAGTAATAGCTGCTTCCACTCTTGACTTTATAGTTTTAATTATTCATGCTTGAGACCTGGTGTTCTTTAAGGAAATACCTTTTCCTTATATGTAATATTTATAGATCTATGGCTACATGGGTCTGGGGTTTAGCTCAGTTGGTAGAGTGCTGCTCTGTGCTGAGGCCCTGGGTTTGATCCCCAGCACAGCAAAAATGGGAGGACAGGGCAATCCACTCCTGAAGTAATCCCAAAACAATCAGCCATTGAAAACCCTATGAGGGTCGCTATAAGTCAGACCTGACTTGATGGCACCTAACAACAACAACAACAACAACAACAACAACAGCAACAACATGGCTATGTGAACTTCCCAAGAGGTCTAGGAAATACAAGGGTGGGAGAAGTTCTATTTTGGATTTGATAAATAAGTTTGGGAGATGTTGATTGATTTGTTGTTATTGTTAGTTGCCATCGAGTTGAGTCCAACTCATAGCGACCCTCATAGGGTTTTCAATGGCTGACTGTTTCGGGATTGCCTTGGGAGTGGATTGCCAGGTCCTTCTCCCATTTATTGTGGTGCTGGGAATCGAAACCAGGACCTCAGAGACTGTAGAGCAGCGCTCTACCAACTGAGCTAAATCCCAGCCCCATTGATTGATTAGGGTAACCTTAAACCAACTACTAGTTGGAAATTATGATTCGTGAGTTGGTGACAAAAGTTTTCAAAGTCTATAGACATAGAGGGAGAAGTGAAGTGGTGCGGAGGACAGCTAGAAAGTGTCCACAGGAGTTAACCAGATCAGTAGACGTATACACAAAGCAAAAAATAAGCAAACAAACAAAGACACACAAAAAAAGGAAAAATAAAACAAACCTCCCAACCACTCAACACATACAGATAAAAAAGAATAAAATGAAACATAATACTCCAGAACTCCTCAACTCACACTGATTAATTCAGTCTGTGTGACACTTAGTTCCTTATGCCTTTTACCTGCTTTCTGGATATTGCCAAAAAGCTGTCCCAGTCCTTCCTTCCCTCCTTCTTTACAGGTCGGATTGTGGGGTGATCCAGTTTTGGTCCCTCTTACCCATGAACTATCAGGATCTCCAGGGGGTCCCTAAGTGTACCACCCTCAGTGGCCACTTCTGGCATTGCACACAGCAAATGCTCATGCACTAATGCTCTCTTGGGTAATTACAGCCTACAAAGCTGGGCTAGTTTTGGTGGCAGCCCTTACTGTGGGCATTTGGATTTCACTACCAAGTACATGCCTGAACAGTTCCTGGGTCCTTTTGAGATCCACTGCAGAGTGCCCTAGCCAAGGATGAACCTCCTGGGGGTTCTAAGCTGTTGGACTATGCTCGGTATAGTCTCCACTTTCTCAGGGCTCACCTCTGGGATTGTTTAATTGAAATGGCCTTGATTCAGAGCACTCCCTATTGTCCGCAGGGACCTTCCAGATGTTGCAGTATCTACCGGCTCCATGCTCTGTTCAGAGTATTCTGTGGCTAGGTTCCAGGATTGTTTACTTAAATGGGCAATGTCCTGCATTCCTTATAGCAGCAGAACCTTAATTGCCCTGGGGTGCTGGTGGGGGGCATGGTGGGGGGATGGCATCCCATTACTCCTCCTCCACAGGCTTTGGCTGTGTATTCCTGCAGTGCTCATTCCGAGGTCAGCCTTGGATTTTCGCTGATCTGGTCTGCCTTTCAGGGGGGACCCAATTACCTGCGCAGAAGTCCTTATTCATCCATTGGGGCAGGCTCCACTGGACCTCCAGTCTTGTTTTCCTACAGTCTTCTCACCAAAATATCACATGGGAGTCGTCTCTGTATCAGCTGAAGCAGTCTGTTCTGCAAATTAGCACCCTATAATTTATGGTGAAGTTTTAATTTTTGTGTCAGCCTCCATGCCCCAACTCCTCCACATGGATTGAGGTTCACCCCACACTCATTGTTGCTTGCCTGGAGCAGGGAACCTATGAAGTGGTGCCCTGCTGATTCCACTTTTTGTCTGTCATTAAAATTTTCTGCTTTTGGTCTGGCATCATAGCGTAGTCTGTTTTCCAGTAGTTTAAAGTGCTCTCCAGTATTTCTCTGTTCTTTGTAGAGACCTTGGAGACTCTTCCTAATTCTTTTTTCTTCCCTAGTTAAAGTATGGGGCTGGGATTTAGCTTAGTTGGTAGAGTGCTGCACTGCAGTCTCTGAGGTCCTGAGTTCAATTCCCAGCACCACCACCTGGCAATCTACTCCCAAGGCAATCCCGAAGCAGTCAGCCATTGAAAACCCTATGAGGGTCACTATGAGTCGGATATCGACTCAACGGCACCTAACAACAATAAAAGTATGGTTGCTTTCAGTCTACCATCTTAACCATCCATGTCTCTTGTAACTTCTTTAATAAGTACAGAGAACAGTTATTGGTGAAGAGTAAGCAGTTAAGAAATGTTAACTGTTATTAATCCTTATGGTGGGAAATTTTATTCTGCTATTTCTTGAATTATTTCTTTCTCTCCTTCATTTCTGTCCTGGCTTTTAAAATGATACCAGATGGAACTCAGACCCTCTGGATCAGTTGTCTTTGCCTTTTAAATTTTCTCTTATGTTCCCATGTCTTTGTCTTTTTTGTTCAGTATTCTGGGGGATTTTATTACTTTTGTTATCCACATCACCAGCTTGGACTGTTTCTTATTTATGTCTTGTATTGAGTCTATCAGTTGAATTTATTTTATCAGTGTTGTTGTTGTTGTTAGGTGCTGTCCAGTCTGACTCATATCGACCCTCATAAGGTTTTCAATGGCTGTTTCAGGATTGCCTTGGGAGTGGGTTGCCACGTCCTCCTTCCATTTTGTGGTGCTGGGACTTGAACTCAGGACCTCAGAGACTGCAGAGCAGCGCTCTCCCAACTGAGCTAAATCCCAGCCCTTTATCAGTGTGCATATGTTTAATTTCCAGGAACTTTCCCCCATTCTCTAATTACGGTTTTTTTGTTTTGTTTTGTAATTTTTTGTCAATGTACAACTTAATGGGTCTCACTCTGACATTTCCATACATTCATATCATAGTGCATTGCTCATATTCACCTCCCTTTTTACCTTCTCATGACCCCCCACCCCGCACTGATCCCCTTCCCTGCCCATATGAATTTTAGGATTTTTTTCCCCTATTTCTGTGAAGAATATCATTGGTATTTTGATGGGGATTGTATTGAATCTGTAGATTTCTTTCAGTAAAATAGCCCTTTTCACACTATCAGTTCTAATCCATGATCATGGGACATCTTTCCTTCTTCTGGTGTTTTCTTTCTTCAGTGTTTGGAAGCTTTTGTTGTAAAGATCATTTACCTCCTTTCTAAGGTTTATTCCTAGGTATTTTATTCTTTTTGAAGCTGTTGTGAATGAGATTGTCTTCCTGATTTCTTTCTCAGCCTGGTCATTATTCATATCTAGAAAAGCTACTGATTTCTAATATGTTGATTTTGTATTCTGCTACTTTGCTGAAAATGTTTATCAGGTCCAGAAGTTTTCTGATGGAGTCTTTAGGGTCTTTTAAGTATAGGATCATATCATATGCAAATAGGGTTGATTTGACATCTTCCTTTCCTATTTTCATCCTTTTTATTTCCTTCTATTGCCTTATGGCTGTGGTGAAGTATTCAATTACTATATTGAATAGCAGTGGAGAGAGTAGACACTCTTGTTCCTGATTTTAGAGAAAATGCTTTCAGTTTTTTCCCCATTTAGTATGATGTTGGCCATATGTTTTTGATATATTTCCTTTATTATGTTGAGGTATGTTTCTTCAATTCCTGGCTTCTTCAGGACTTTTTATCATGAAAGGATGTTGAACTTCATCATAGCTCTTTTCTGCATCTATTGATGTGATCATGTGATTTCTGTCTCTGAATCTGTTTATATAATGTATTACATTTATTATCTTGACTATGTTGAACCAACATTGCACCCCTGGAATGAAACAGACTTGACCATAGTGTATGATCTTTTTAATGTGTTATTGAAGTTGATTTGCAAGTATCTTTTTAAGGAAGTTTGCATCTATGTTCATCAGGAAAACTAGTCTATAGTTTTCCTTTTTTGTTTTATCATTATGTGGTTTGGTATCAGGGTAATACTGGCTTCATTGAATGAGTTTGATAGTGTTCCTTCCATTCCTATTTTATGGAGTAGTTTGAGGAGCATTGGTGTTAATTCTTCCTTAAAGAGCTTGTAGAATTTGTCAGTGAATCCATCTGGTCCTGGGCTTTTCTTTGTTGGAAGACTCTTTATTACTGCTTCAATCTCACTGCTTATTATAGGTCTGCTTAAGTTATTTATACCCGCTTGATTTAATTCTGGTAAATTATATGTGTCTAGGAATTTATCTATCGCATTTAAATTTTTCAGGTTTTGGGGATATAAGTTTTCAAAGTATTCCCAAATGATTCTCTGGATTTCCTTGGTATCTGTTATAATGTCTCCTTTTTCATATCTAATTTTATCAAGTTGAGTATTCTTTCTTTCTTTTGATTAGTTTGGCTAAAAGTTTGTCAATCTTATCAGTCTTTTCAAAGAAGAAGCTCTTTGTTTCACCAGAAGGTTTTTGTTGTTGGTTTTGGTTGTTTGAGAGAGGGTCTCACTATGTACCCCAGCCTGGTCTTGAACTCAAAATCCTCCTGGCCTCTGCTTCCTGAGTGCTGGAATTAAAGTCTGTGTCTTTTAATTGGAAAATTAAGACCAATTATATTTAGGTTTATTTTTGTGAGGAGTTTGCTAATTCTTGCCATTGTGTTGGGTGTTTTCCTTGTTGGTTCATATAATATTTGTTCTTTTCTTTTTCCTTTATTCACATTCAAGGTTTACTGGTTTTTTGAGTTAACTGTGATTGATTTTTTTCCTAGTTCTCATTAGTTCATCTCTTCCTCTCATGAAATTTTCTTTTCTGCACTCCTGTGGTTGAGACTATATTTCTTCCTCCTGTCTGTGTAGAATTCCTTTATGTATCTTCTTCAGTGATGGCTTGGTGGTCATGAATTGCTTTAGTGTGTCCTTGCCTTGGAAGGTCTTTATTTCTTCATTGATTTTAAATGATAACTTTGCTGGATATAATAATCTTGGTTGGCAGTTATTTACTTTCAGGGCTTGAAATATATCATTCCATGCTTTCACGGATTTTATAGTTTCTGCTGAGAGGTATATGTTATTTTAATGGATTTGCCTTTATTTTTCTATTGGGGGTTTTAATATTGTTTCTTTGCTCTATAGTCTTGGCATTTTAACTGTAATGTGTTATGGAAAGGTTCTTTTCTGGTCTTGTCTATTGGGGTTTTAAATGCTTCTTGGGGTTGGAAGTCTGTTTCTTTCCACAGATTCGGGGGGTTTTCTGCTATAATTTCATTGAATAGACTTTCTATAACTAATGAGTTTTTTTTTTTTTTTTAATATTGGCTGCTGCTTCTGTCCCCTGGATTCTAAAATTTGAGGTGATGTGTAGCCAGGCTACATAGCAAAACTTTGTCACACACACACACACACACAAAAAGGAAATAATGTTGAGGATGTAGCTCAGTGGTAGAGTGCTTATCTAGAATGCCAAATGGCTTAGGTTCAATCCACAGCATACAAATAAACAACACATAAATAGAATCAAGAATAAAAATCACATAATTATCTCAATGTTAGGTGCTGTCGAGTCCTATCTGACTCATAGTGACCCTCATAGGGTTTTCAATGACTGATTGTTTTCGGGATTGTTTCAGGAGTGGATTGCCATGTCCTCCCATTTTTGGGGTGCTGGGAATTGAACTCAGGACCTCAGAGACCACAGAGCAGCACTCTACCAACTGAGCTAAATCCCAGCCCCAGTTATCTCAGTAGAGACAGAAAAACGCTTTGACCAAATTCAACATCTGTTCATGATAAAAGAAGAAATTAGATATAGGAATATCATGCCTCAACATAATAAAGACTACATAAAATTAACCCATAGCCAATATCATACTGCATGGAAAAAACCTGAAATTATTTCTTCCAAAATCTAGGATGAGACAAGGGTGTCCACTCTTATCACTGTTATGCAGTATAGAACTTGAAATTTTAGCCAAACCAATAAGGCAGGAAAAAGAAATAAAAGATAGGGAAATAGGAAAGAAAGAAGCCAAATTATTCCTGTTTGCAGATTATATGATCCTATACTTAGATGACTCTAAAGACCACCAGAATTTCATTTGGTCTTCTTCAAAGAGTTGTGCCTTTAATGCAGCAGAGGCTTGGAAAAGGTTATTTATTTATTTATTTATTCATTATTATTATTATTATTATTTTTTGCGGTACTGGGGGTTGAACCCAGGGCCTCACGCTTGCATTCTTTGCAAGTGCTGGACCACTGAGCTGTGCCCTCAGCCCATGTTTTTTTTACTTTTGAGACAGGGTCTCGCTAAGTTCCACAGACTGCCTCTAGTCTCAAACTTGTGATCCTCCTATCTCCACTTCCTGAGCTGCTGGGATTACAGGCATGTGCCACGGCACCCGGCCAGGGTTAAATTGTTTTGAGACAGTGTCTTCCTGTGTAGTTGAAGCCGGCCTGGCATTCACTATATAGACCAGGCTAACCTTGAACTAACACTTATCCTCCTGTCTCAGCCTCCCGAGGGCTGGGATTACAGGAATGTACCACTACACCTGTTTGTTGTTGTTGTTGTTGTTAGGTGCCGTCGAGTTGGTATCCAACTCATAGCGACCCTCATAGGATTTTCAATGGCTGACTGTTTCGGGATTGCCTTGGGAGTGGATTGCCAGGCCCTTCTCCCAACACCTGGTTAGAAAGTGTTAAATTGAACTTGTCACAGTTTTTAAGTGCTTGCTCAAAGAAGTGTAGGTTTTCCTTGTTTTGGCCTGTGGGAGTACCTGAAAGATTAACTCTAGTTTGTCACTTTCCCCAAGAGTGGGTATGCTAGTTAGCTTTTGTACCACTTGAACTCACAATCCTCCTGCCTCAAGCCTCCTGAGTCATTGGAATTATAAGTGTGTGCTTGGCCATGTTCAATGTCTTTAGCCATTAGGGAAGTGTACATCAAAACTATATTGATATGGATGGAACTGGAGATCATGATTTTAAGTGAAATAAACCAAATACAGAAAGACAAACATTGTGTGTTTTCCATCATAGGCAGATGCTAGATTTCAATCTAGCAATCTAGCATCTGTCTAGCAATTGTTGTTGTTGTTAGGTGCTGTCGAGTTGTGTCCAACTCATAGCAACCCTCATAGGGTTTTCAGTGGCTCATTGTTTCAGGATTGCTTCAGGAGTGGATTACCACATCCTTCTCCCATAGATTTCAATATAGATAGTATTTTCATATATGTCATGAAAGTAGAAGACGGACTATGTACAAGAAGAAAAGGGACTACAGAGAGGATGGGATAATAAGAAAAGGCAATGAGGGAAAGGAAAGGAAATATCATATGTTTTGTTCTCCAAGGTAGAATCTGGAGAGATATGTGCGCACGCACACACACATGCATACACAAGACATGCAAACACTTGAGGGGCTATTGGTGGGGAGGAAAGGGATCAATGTGGGGGAGAGGGGTCATGAGAGGGTAATGGGATAAACATGAGCAATGTACAATGACATGCATGTATGGAAATATCAGAACCCATTAAGTTATACACTAACTTAAAAATTACTTTAAAAAACTACATTGATGTAACCCTAGTTACTCAGGGGGCTGAGGCTGGAGGAAGCAGAGGACTAAAATCATCCCTGCATTTAGCTATGAAGGATGATAAGGACAATGTGAGACATACTCCATCCCAAGAAGTAAAAGGGACATTGTTCAATGGAGCCTGCTTCCTTACTATGCTCAAAGCTGTCCAGATTCCTAACCTTTTGAAACATCTGCTTCTGGGCCCAATCCTTAGAAAACATTGAGAAGTCTGTCAGCCCATTTGAGCCAGGAATATTTCCTCCCCTGAGAATCCAAACTTCACTATAAAAAGACACGTGACCTCAGCTCTATACGTAGTTCTATTCCTTTACTACTTCTCACTTTCACATCTTGAAGGTGTAATATCTTTAATAAATCTAGCCTATATTTTTTGCTATAATTTCTGTGTGTCATATAAATTCTTTTACATGCTGAACCCAAATGAACCAAGGAAATATCTGCTGTGCCAGGCAGGTATCTGCTACCAGTATCCCAGAGAGGACTCCCAGACCTGCTGGATCCACCAACCCACCTTCCTGGTAACAATAAGACTTGGAAACAAAAGGCTTTGGGCTGTTCTTGAAAATACTGAGGAGCCTATCTCAAGGCTCTGAGGTCAAAATTCTTCCAATAATTCCATGGCTGGTCACAGGGGAGCCTTTCAGTCAATAAACTTATATAGGCTGCTTCTGGTGCTGTTTGTGTGCTCCTTCCAGGTGAATGAACCTGTTCCTGTTATGTAGGTTAGCTTAGCCATTAATAGGCAGTATGGAGGAAAGGGGGATTAAAAATGACTCCTGTGTTCAGCCATGATAAATGAATCCATGTGCTAGACAAATCTCTAAGGACATTGGAAGGATGTTGTTCTAATGGAACCCACACCCTAATGCAAGATGCATAGCTGCCTAAGTGTAAACAAAGGCAGGCCAGAGCCAGGCCCAGTGGTACACGCCTGTAATCCCAGCTTCTCGGGAGGCAGAGGTAGGAGGATCTCAAGTTTGAGACCAGAGGCAATCTGCGTAATTTAGCAAGACCCTGTCTGAAAAAGCAAAAACAAGCAAACAAAAAAGGGCTGGGGGTGCAGCTCAGTGGTCCAGCACTTGCAAAGCATGCAAGCGCAAGGTCCTGGGTTCAACCCCTAGTACCGCAAACAAACAAACAAATAAAAATAAACAAAATAAATATTTATATTTATATAAATATATAAAAAAATATATAATATATATAAATTATATAAATAATAAATAAAATAAATAATAGCCATTAAAATAAACAAAATTAAAAAAATAAACAAATAAAAATAAACAAATAAAAAAACCAAAAAGGCAGGCCATTGCAAGATATTTGTCTATTGGCCTATTATTTTGAAGTATGCCAAACAAGTTTATCAGGTGATCTTACAAAACAAAGACCTTATGTCTCATACGGGGTTGGGTGTGCTCTCTGAGGCCCTGGGTTTGATCCCCAGTACCACAAAAATGGGAGAAGGACTTGGCAACCCACTCCCAAAACAATCCAGAAGCAATCAGCCATTGAAAACCCTCTGGAGTTGCTATGATTTGAACCCAACTCAACGACTGCACCTAACAACAATAATACCCCATATGCCCTATACCACAAGAAATTACTAAACAAGGTTTTTATTTCAGGAAGAATTTGAGTTCCTGTGCTTACACAAGGTGCCCTGGGTTAGGTAACCAGGGCTGACATCATGCTGGGTGTGTCCTAGTTTGAGTAAAACTACAGAGAACACCCACCTTCTTTCTCTTCTTTCTTCATTCTTCACTCTTGGCTCTCTTCTCCTCCTGTTTTGGGTGGCCATTTGTGTGCCTCCCCATTCTCTTGGACCTGCCATTTTCTTTGTCTATCCTGGGTACTTTTCCTTCTAAAAAAACTTGCTTAACTCTTCTGGTGTCTCTTGACTTTACCTTCCCCTGGGGAATAGGAAAATCCTTATGCTAATTCACCCAGAGACCCAAGGTTTTTCCAAGTTCTTTTCCAGGTTTATCTGAATTTCTCCAGGTGCCTCAGTTTTCCCTGGTATTAAGTCCATAAAGGTGTCTATCTTTCACAGTAAACCTTGCCTTTATTCTGTTCTATAACTTTTGTATTGGGTATAAATTCTTTTATATGCTGAACACAAAAACCAAGATTTGCTGCCAGCTTCCCAGACACATGCTCCCTGGTAAGACCACTTCTTTTGTGAAGTGACAGCTCAGGGGACTCCTGTGTTCACTGTGGGTAATGAAAACCCAAGGAAGGAGTTAAGACTGAACAACAATCATCTTAATTTGAAGGTAATAGGGCAGGATGTTATGTGGTGCAGTTTAAGAGAGTTGGGCTGGGGATGTAACTCAGTGGTAGAGCGCTTGCCTAGCATGGTCAAGACTCTGGGTCTGACCCTTGTTGTTGTTAGGTGCTGTTGAGTCAGGTCCTACTCATAGCGACCCTATGTACAACAGAACAAAACACTCCCCGACATTGTGCCACGCACACAATCTTTTTTATGTTTAACCCTATTGTTGCAGCCACTGTGTCAATCCATCTAGTTAAGGGTCTTCCTCAACTAGCCCTTGCCACTCTCCCAAACATGATGCCCTCCAGGGATTAGTCCCTCCTGACAACATATCCAAAATATGTAAAGGGTAGTCTAGCCATCTTTGCTTCCAAGGAGCACACTGGTTGCACTTTTTCTAGGATAGATCTGTTGGTTCTTCTGGCAGTCCATGGTATGTATATTTAATATTCATCTCCAGCACCATAATTCAAAAGCATCAATTCTCCTGTCTCCCTTATTCACCATGCAGCTTTCACAACCATATGATGCAACTGAAAATACCATTGCATGAATCAGGTGCATCTTCACCTTCAATGTGACATCTTAACTTTTTAACACTTTAAAGAGGTATTTTGCAATAGCTTTTCCCAATGCAATGTGTCTTATTTCCTGAATACTACTTCTGTGGGTGTTGATTGTAGAACCAAGTAATGCAAAATCTTGAAAAACCTCAATCTTTTTTCCATTTATCATGAAGAAGTTTACTGGCCCAGTTGTAAGAATTTTTTTCTTGGTGTTGAGGTGCAGTCCATACTAAAGGCTGTGTTGTTTGATCTTCATCAGTAAATCTCTTCACTTTCAGCAAAGTTGTGTCATCTGTGTAACTCAGCTTGCTAATGAATCTTCCTCTGATCCTGATGCCACCTTCTTCATAAAGTCCAGCTTCTCAGATTATTTGCTCAGCATTGGTATGGAAGAGGTATGATGAAATGATACAGCCCTGACACACACTTTTCTTGACTTTAAACCAATCAGTGTTTCCTTATTCTGTTTGGCACAACTGCCTCCTGGTCCATGTACAGATTCCTCATGAATACAATTAAGTGCTCTGGTATTCCCATTCTACACAATGTTATTCATAATTTGTTATGATCCACACAGTTAAATGCCTTTGCATAGTCAATAAAACATATATAGACATCTTTCTGGCATTATTTGCTTTCAGCCAATATTCATCTGATGTTAGCAATGATGTCCTTAGTTCCATGTCCTGTTCTGAATCTGTCTTGATTGTCCAATCAAAATACTGCCACAGTCACTTTTGAATGATCTTTAGTATAATTTTACTTGTGTGTGATATTAATGATATCATTTGATAATTTCTGCATTTGGTTGGATCCTCTGTCTTGGGAATAGGCACAAATGTGGATCTCTTCTAGTCAGTTGGCCATGTAGCTGTTTTCCAAATTACTTGGCATGCACCTTCAGTGCTGCATTGATTTTTCGAAACATCTCAATTGGCATTCCATCAATTCCTGGAGGCTTGTGTTTTGCCAATCCCTAGCCCCAAAAAACAAAGAAGCAAATTTGGCTCTGACTCCTACAATACAGTTGTCTCTTCTTTCATTTCTCTTTTTCCCACTCCTTTATTGTACATAAAATCATTTGTGTTTGTGCACAGGCATATTACTTTTTTTTTTTAACTAATTGGTCAATGATATGTTTGATGGACATAAATAGAGAAGCGATGGGGGAAAATACTTGTTCTGTGAAAACATCTTTTATCTCCGTGAGTGGCATGCTTAGTCAGCTTTCATGTTTACATTCCAGTAAGTTATCTTGCTCTGTTTAGCAACAACACAAAGAACATAAAAATTTTTGCATACCTTGTTCAATTGGGAACATTTAATGTTATTTATCATTGTAAAACCAAAGACATTTTCCTTTTTTGTGTATAGTTTTCACATGTGGGACAATCTGTCTTTAAATAATAAGAATTTACTTTTGGCTGGGATTTAGCTCAATTGGTAGAGCGCTGCACTGCAGTCTCTGAGGGTTCAATTCCCAGCACCGCAAAAATGGGAGAAGGACCTGGCAATCCACTCCCAAGGCAATCCCGAAACAGTCAGCCATTGAAAACCCTATGAGGGTCCCTATGAGTCGGATACCGACTCGACGGCACCTAACAACAACAACATCATTGTAAAACCAAAGACATTTTCCTTTTTTGTGTATAGTTTTCACGTGTGGGGCAATCTGTCTTTAAATAATAATAATTTACTTTTGGCTGGGATTTAGCTCAGTTGGTAGAGTGCCACTCTGCAGTCTTTGAGGTCCTAGGTTCGATTCCCAGCACCACAAAAATGGGAGAAGGACATGGCAATCCACTTCCAAGGAAATTCTGAAACAATCAGCCATTGAAAAGCCTATGAGGGTTGCTGAGTCAGAAACGACTCGAAGGCACCTAACAACAACAATTTACTTTTGTAAAATTTATTTTTATCTTTTTACAGGGGTGGGGGTTGAACTGAGGGCCTTGTGCATACCTTACAAAGGCTCTACCACTGAGCTGCACCCTAGACCCCATTTAAAAAAATTTTTTTATCTTGACACAGGGTGTGGCCAGGCCACACAGGCTGCCTGCCTCTGTTTTTGAACTTGCAGTCCTCCTGCCTTCACCTCCTGAGTCACTGTGATTACAGGCATACACCACTGTCTTTTTTTTTTTTTTTTTAACAGTTTTGCTGTGTAGCCCAGGGTAGCTTCAAATTCACAAATCCTCTGGCTTCAGCCTCCTGAGTGCTGAGTGCTGAGATTACATGCTCAGCTAAATTTAAAAATGGAGTGAGAGAATCCTAGTTTCCCTTTCAAATCAAGTTTAAATAAACCTTTAAATTTTTTTTTTAATTTACAATTTAAAAAATTTATGTTTATTTGTTTATTTATTTATTTATTTATTTATTTTTGGCTTGAGATAGGGTCTTGTTATGTAATCTAGCCCAGGCTGGCATTGAACTTGAGTTGATCCTCTGGCCACAGCCTCCCAAGTGCTGGGATTACAGGCACACACTACCACATCTGGCTAAATAAACTCCTTTTTAAGAACGAGACAATGTCTGCGGAGGGCTTACCAGTGTGAAAGGGCCTCACAGACTCAACCATCGTGTAGGGAGCTTTTATAACCAATAGGGCCCAATGTTTCCAGTCACAATGCCCCACAGTGCCTCAGTTCCAGGGACAGCAGTGGTAGTAGGGCTTGATGGTTAAGACCACTGGCTTTGGATTAGCCCTGAGTTTGAATCCTCACTCACCCACCAGTGTGTCCCACAGAAGGTATTTCACAGCTCTTGTCCTCAGTTGCCTCACCAGTAAAATGAGAGTAGAAATGTCTTTCTCATAGGGCTGTTGGGAGGACAAATGACATAAAGCACACAAAGTCCTACGAGCAAGGCCTAGACAGAAGTAGGCATGTGTGTGTAATTTATGTGCCCCAGTGAAACCCTATGGAGTCACTGTGAGTCAGACACGGCACCAAACAACAATAATGATGGGCACTGGATCCCCAGAGACTCCTCTTGGTCAGGCACTCCTGTTGTCGTGGTGTGAGATCCAACAAGCCAGCACCTAGAGACCATGTCCTGTGGGGCACAATCTACAGGAAGTGCCTGAGGAAAGCAGAAAGTGGTGGGCAGTTTTCGCCATGAAGAAGAGCTCATGACAAGGGACACTGGGTCCAGGAGTTGGGGCACGCCCGAACTTCTGTCTGGACCCTCAGAAGCCCATGCAGGAGAGAGTTGGAAGCCCTGCGGTACAAGACCCCGACTAGGTTCCCCAGGAAAAACGCTGTTGAGATGTTTTCAGAAGTTAATAAGGGCCAAGAGCCTCCTCTGTCGCTGCTACCCGTCTTGTTGTGCTGCCTGTCTTGGGGACTCCGGCTGAGTCTCCCCCTGAGAGTTAGAGCTCTGGGGTGCGCGAGGCGGACTCTGGGTTGTGGGCTCTGGCAGCGAACCGCGACTACGCTGGTGCTCTCAAGGGCGTCCACGCAAAGTGGGTACCTTTCCCACTGAGCTGCTCCGCCTAAAGTTCAAGGACGTGGGGAGCGATCCCAGCAGGCTACAGGGCTTGACTTTGACTGTCGCCTGCCGCCTGCCGCCTGCCGCCTGCCGCCTGCAGATAGCCTAGCGCTCGCTGCTTGGCAACGGCGGGCCAGCCTCTCCTGCGCCTGCCTCAAGCGGGCGCAGAATCCCGGGCGATCCAGGCCGGTTTTTGCAGCGGAGCTGCCGGTCTCCTCTTGCTGACCTCTCTTCGGTCGTCGCTCACAGCTGCAGTTAGCGGCGCCGAGAGATCATGGTGCTGAACGAACTGTGGTCCGCGCTGTCTGGAGCAACCGGGGCTGCCCTGGTCTGTTGTTTAGTATCGGCCGCCATGGCACTGCGCTGGTCTGGGCGCCGGATGGCGCGGGGCGCGGCTGCCCGGGCTCAGCAGAGGCAGCGAGCAGGCCTGGAAACCATGGACAAGGCGGCTCAGCGCTTCCGCCTCCAGGTGGTGGCTGGGGCTGGGGCTGGTATGAGCAGGGCGTGGGGACATAACAGTACTTTCAGCCATCCAGAGGGCAGGCGGGCGGCATGGGGCATGGCATGACAAGTCCTTTTGGATGCGCGGAAGGCAGGCGAGCAGGCAGCGCAGGTGTATACCTGTACAGAAACTCCTCGTCGAGGAGAGGAACGGAAACGAAAGGGACAGGACAGGTCATGGAGGGTCATCGCAGTACTGGGTAAAAGAGGAGCTTTGCTCCGCTCCAAAAAAATATTGATTGCTATTAGAACTTAAAACGCTAGCGTGAGAACCAAGAGAATGCTAGGGTTTAGGATTTTGGTATCATGTAGTGATGGCCCAGGGCATCTGGAAAGCTTAGAGTTCAAGTTGGTTGATTTGTACACAAAGATCTTAACGGGGAGCCCACAAACGATTTGCCCGAGTGCACAGGGAGTTGTTGGTAAAGGCGGACTAGAATGGTAGTCTTATCAGTTTCTGCTGCCCAGGCTTTCATGTCCTACACCTCCCAACCCCTTCCAGGAGCAGGTTTAGTTCTAGCTCTTCTCTAGGTAATATGTCACAAGCATTCCTCCCTCCTACAGTGCCTTGGATCATCTTAGTGTGTGTGTTTGGGGACAGAAGAGGGGGGTCAGGGAGGAGGAAGAGGCATCTGGAAGAGGAGGATTTCCCTCCAGGTGTATTAAACCTTGACCTCAGACACCAAAATGTTGAACTCTGGGAGATGTTCTTCCCTCCTCCTCCCATCCCCACTCTATAATGTGGGGTTGAACCCAGGGCTTTGCGCATATATTGCAAGTGCTCTACCACTGATATGCACTGCTAGACCCTGTTTTATATTTTTAAATCTTGAGATAGGGTCTCGCTAAGGTACACAGGCTGCTTCTGGCCTCCACCTCTGGCTGTAAACTCACAATACTCCTGCCTTGGCCTTCAGAGTCCCTGGGATTACAGGTGTGTGTCACAGCTGGGCATGGGAGATGTTCTTATGTGCTGAGAAAGAGAAGACTTGGTGTGGGTGTTTGTACAGTCTGACAGGTGGGAAGGCATCCTAAGTGATGGGGCAGCAGGGGTCAAGACAGTGTTCCTGGGTGGGGAGGTCACTGAAAATTGCATTTAGCAGGTGCATTTAGATGCAGGAAGTAATTTTGTTTTGTTTTGTTTTATTTTGTTTGAGACAGGGTATCTCTGTGGAGCCTGGGCTGGGCTAGAACTCACTGTGTAGACCAGGCTGGCCTTGAACTCGTGTCAATCCTCCTGCTTCAGCCTGGGATTACATGTGTGTGCCACCACACCTGGCTACAGCAAGTGATTTTGAGTTGGGGCAGAGCTGGAACTAGAACTAGGTACACACAGAGCCTCTCTAGCTCACTGTAGTTGGGTGTGGGGGGACCTGGGGAGAAAGATTAAGAAGGGAGACTGGGCCTTGGATACCAGGCCCAGGTTGTGGCTCTGAATGTGGGTGAAGGTTTGGCTGGCTGTAATTATTTGAATTTATCCCATACCATCTCTAAGACCAGAGTATGTCATATTAAATAAATAAATAAATTTATTGAGATAGAAATATAACTGATTTCAGCCTCTACTCATCAGACTATCTGAAAAGTCCACCACCAGTGAATTTTTAGGTTCTCTCACCACAAATTGGGAGGGTCCTGGTGTTCAATCCAAATTGGCCACCTCCTCTTCCTGAACATGGATTCTTCCCTGTCCAGCCCCCACTTCCCCAGGAGAAAAGAATGAGCCAGATGAGGGTCTTGGTGGAAGGCTTAGAGTGGCTACTTTCCAGAGCTCTTAAGAAGGCCTGGTGACTGGATGTGGAAGGATGTGTGTGCGCTGGAATAACTCTGGTCTCTCACTTGTCTCTTGGATGCCTGGATAGATATCGGTGCACTTGCCTGAGTGAGGGTTCTGGGTACACAGAGTGGGAGGAGCCCTATTGAAAGTGGGGAGATAATGACCTCAGAGGGAAGGGTCACGTGGCATGGGTGAGTGGCCAAGGAGCTCACTTTTATGGGGTTGCATGGAGTAGCAGGAGACATGGGATGGGTGGAGGGCCGATAGGCCTTCTCCTAGCCTCAGGGAAGGAAAACAAGTGTGAGAGGAACCTGCAGGAGCTCCATCTTTCCTCACATCTGTCTCCTCCTCATCCTTCAGACCTTAGCTGCCTATCCCAGCTAAGACGGTCCTCTCATTTTCACCACTGCACTGTTTGTTTACCGCCTCACCTTACCACACCCTTCTACCACTAGCTTGTTTACTTGCTTGGATGTTGGCTCTCTGAAAGCAGGGACCTTATCTCCTTGGTCCCTTCTAAATTCAAGCCCTTACTTAGTGCTTGGCACATGTTTATTGACTGACTAAATAAATGAATGACAGAGGAAGCAGCAGAGAGGCAGGAGGGAAACCAGGAGAGTGTAGCATATCCATGCCCAGGAGGAATTGAGGAGAGCAGTGTGTGGTTTCAATACTTCTGAATGCCTCAGCGAGACATGGGGAGGAAGATAGAAACAATCTGGCAACAAGGATGTCTCTAGTGGCCTTGGCAGAAGGGTGGGGTGAGTGGCAGGGACTGTGATTTAGTGTTCACTGATTGGCCCAATATCCCTGAGGAGGAAGAAGGAGAGCATTTACAGACAGGGGCTGGTGCCTGAGATGCTGGAGTCTTAGAGGAGGGACAGGCAGGTGTTGCCCAGCTGCCCTCCTCCCCCAGAGAGCAATTTCCTTCCTACTTGCCTGGGGGTTGCCCCTTTACCACACCATGCTTATTTTCTTTATCTCTCACTATTATTTGTTACCTATTAATTTTCTGCTCCCCTCATCCCTGCCCTTCATAAGCTCACATGGACATGGCTTTTTGCCCACTGCTGATCCACAGACTAAGTGTGACTCTGAGTACTCATACATGTCTGTGGAATGACAATGTCAAGCCTTCCTTTTGGATATGGCATCCAGAAGACAAAGAGGTTTTCTTGTGTTTGCCATTCCCTGCCAGGGGTTGGGTGATGAGGTGCAGGTGGACAGCCAGTGAGCAGCCTGTGCTGGCTGGGCAGAGCACTGCCATATACCTTTATGATTCTAGGCAAAACACTTCCTCTTTCTGGGCTTGTTTCTTTATCTGTGCAATGGGAATGGTTGTTGTTGTTGTTAGGTGCCGTCAAGTTGGTATCCGACTCATAGCGACCCTCATAGGGTTTTCAATGGCTGACTGTTTCGGGATTGCCTTGGGAGTGGATTGCCAGGTCCTTCTCCCATTTTGCGGTGCTGGGAATCGAACCCGGGGCCTCGGAGACTGCAGAGCAGCGCTCTACCAATTGAGCTAAATCCCAGCCCAATGGGAATGGTAGTAAGGGTTAATCAAAACAAGGGGGGTGAGGCAGGCAGATATGGTCGTGTTTTTCACTTGTGATCCCTTCTTGGGAAACTGAGGTAGAATCTTGAGTTCAAAGCCAGCCTGAGCAACATAGCTGAGATCTCATCTCAGAAAAGCAAACAAACACAGAGTACATCAGTCCTGGGCCTGGCACACAGTAGGAAGCTGTGATGGGGGTTAGTTCTAATGGTGCAATAAACAGCCTGACCATGGCCCCTTTGTACTTGCCCTCCAGTAGGCTTCTTAAGGTGGAAAGCACCAGTCCAGGCTGGGCCCTGGTGTCAGAGCTGTGGGTGGGCCTGTCTGTCTTAGATTGGCATGTGGCACTGAGCATCTTCTTGGGAATATGTGGGAACTGAGGGGCATGGGCTGCACATCGGCTGCAGGGACATGGGCCTTTGGGGAGTAAGGGACTGATCTGAGTGTGTCCCCCACAGAACCCTGACCTGGACTCAGAGGCACTGCTGGCCCTGCCCTTGCCTCAGCTGGTGCAGAAGTTATGCAGTGGGGAGCTGTCTCCTGAGGCTGTACTTTTCACCTATGTGGGAAAGGTAAGGCCAGCCCAGATCCTCAGCTCCTTTCTGCAGAGACTGTGGAGAACACCTGGCTTGGAGTTGTCCTGCTCAGGGCTTTAGTGCCACCACAGTGCCAGCGGCTGCCAGGGAGTGAAGGAGCCAGAGTGATATGTGTATGTGAGAAAGACACTGAGCATGTTGTCTTAGCTAGAAACCTGGCTTTCAGCCCAGACTTCCCTCTCCCTCCAGCCTGCATCCCATTGGTCCTCAAGTTTAGTCTATTCCCTTTTGTCTTCCTCCAATCCTTCCTTTTGTCTTCATCTCCTTTCATCCACCTTGGCTCTCACCACTGTTTTGGATAAATTATCCTCAATCTTTGTTCTCTTGTTAAGAAAAATTTAACAAGGAATGGTGGTGAATCAGAAGTTAAAAGTCAGTTTGTAAAGTAGAAACAGGAATGAGTTTATTAGAAGAAGGAAAGGAGATGCTTTTAGACCATGGAGTGGGTTGCTCAACCTAGAGACAGCAACATAGAGGCTGAAGGTGGATCTTTTCATAAGTTTTGTTGTTGTTGTTGTTGTTGTTGTTCATCTGGGAGTCTAGATAATATTAGAGTGGAACCAGTGTAGAACTGGTTTGCTAGAGTATGAGCTTCTTGATGATGCGGTCTTGTAACTCTTTTGTAAGGATTCCTCATGGCTAATGATAAACCTACTGGAATTGTCTCTCTGTGCTATTGTTTAAACTAGAGCTAAGAAGTGGCACACCTAGTGTGATGTAAACCCTGGGCACCAAACTCAAGCTTCACCTTTTTCAAACAGGCCAGGGAAAATCCTCTTTTATGGTTTAGGGCGTAGGAGCCTAGAGTGTTTGTTTTCTAAAATAACTTAATGGACTTGTTTAGTATTTAGTATAGGGCCAATACACAGATGTCTTGGAATGGTCTGCTTTTGTTCATAAGCTGAGGACTCAGGCAGACGTTGATCTGGATTAGGGTGAAGGGTGCATTGAAATAACGTCCTTCTGAAGTACTGGGAGGTCTGCCCCATGCGTCATAGCTGGAAACAGGAGCCATTCTTAATCCTTCTCTCCCTCCTCTTGGCCTGGTAATATCTTGCTAGCTACCTAACACTTTGATTAACTTTTTGTTATAAAATTTAGTGCCTAAAAAAGCAGGTATTTAAAAAATAAATTTTAGTGCCATACAGTTTTCATACTCTTTTCTTTATAACATATTACATTTTAAACCATGGTTAAGTGAGTCAGCTATCATTAGCATTAAAGAAAAATGCTATTTTTTTTAACTTTTAGCATTCTGCTGGTGTTATATAGAGGAATAAGACAATCTTTGCCTATAGGTTATCTTAACCCTGATTAGTGCCTCCCTAGAAATGAACTGAGTATGGAAACAATGTTCGAGTCTGTGAGAGGCTGAAACTGAGAATCAAAATGGAGATGGTCCAAGGGGACTGGACTAGGATTTCTTAGAAAATAAGATGTCAGGTCCAAATGGCAGGGTAGAAGCTGGCAAACTAGGGTGAGAGAAGGGTTGCTTAGCTCTGCACTCCATGCTGCCCTGCACTGGGGCATGGCTATGAGCACCACAGGACCCATGGAGGTCTACTACACCCAGGAGCCTCCACAGTCCCTTTACCTGCCTGAATGCTGTAGTAGAAACTGTGATAGCTTCATGTAGCAAAAGGCCAGTTTTATGTGATGTGTATTTTACCATAATTAAAGAAAGAAAGAAAGAAAGAAAGAAAGAAAGAAAGAAAGAAAGCAAGCCAGCCAGCTCCACTCTACCTGGCATCCATCTCCCCCTCCCCTAGGCCTGGGAGGTGAACAAAGGGACCAACTGTGTGACCGCCTACCTGGCTGACTGTGAAACTCAGCTGTCCCAGGCTCCACGGCAGGGCCTGCTCTATGGCATCCCTGTGAGCCTCAAGGAGTGTTTTGGCTACAAGGTACGTCCTGTCCTGATATCAGGCCTCCACATGCCTCTGTCCCTGCAGCCAGCACTATGTCCTGGATCACTTGGGGCCTTCCAAGGAAATATCAGGTCCAGAACCTTGGGAGGGGACCTGGCCTGGCCAGCATGATGGTGGTGGGAGTGCGCCCTGGGCTGCTGAAGGACTCCTGCCTCACAGCTGTGTCCTCTCAGTGCCTGTCCCTCCTCCCAGGGTCTGGATTCCACGCTGGGCTTGAGCCTGAACGAGGGCATGCCAGCAGAGAGTGACAGTGTGGTGGTGCAGGTGCTGAAGCTGCAGGGTGCTGTGCCCTTCGTGCACACCAACGTCCCCCAGTCCATGTTCAGGTTGGGTCTTGGGTGCTGGGCCTTAGCAAGGTGAGGTGGGGGTGGACAGGGGGCCCCAGTGCCGGCATGACCCAGGCTGACCTGCTTCTGCTTCCTCCAGCTATGACTGCAGTAATCCCTTATTCGGCCAGACCATGAACCCATGGAAGTCCTCTAAGAGCCCAGGTGGCTCCTCAGGGGGTGAGGGGGCCCTCATTGGGTCTGGAGGCTCCCTTCTAGGCTTAGGCACTGACATTGGAGGCAGCATCCGCTTCCCTTCAGCCTTCTGTGGCATCTGTGGCCTCAAGCCTACTGCGAACCGCCTCAGGTATGTTGAGTACGGGGCCTTCTGGGCCCCTTACTGTGTGACCTTGTCCTACCTTCCAACCTCTCTGGACTCCAGGGAGGAATTTACTTGCCAGGGTTTGCTGGGAGGAAGTGTTGCCATCACCAACCATGCATGGCTCCTAGTTTCCAGTACTGGGAGTTGGGAGCACTGTATGGGCTTGGGGTGGGCAGAGGGTGGCCACTCCCTGTTTTCAACATCTTGTGTTTCTTATCCAGCAAGAGTGGCCTGAAGGGCTGTGTCTATGGACAGGTGGCAGGTGAGGTCTGTGGTGCCCTCAGTGCTCTGAAGGAGGGTGGGGGTCGCCTGATTGGCCTCTGCCCTGCTTCTCCAGGGGGCAGTATCTGGCTGCCAGGCCAGTTTAGGTCTGAATTCTGACCTCCTTGTCTTGCTTACACTCTTGAGCCATGGCCAAGACCTTACTCAGATCCAGCTGCAGAGTCCACTGGGATTGGGTGACGCCTCTTTCCTTCCCTCTCTACCCCACAGTGGAAGTCTCTGTTGGCCCCATGGCCCGGGATGTGGAGAGCCTAGCACTGTGTCTGAGAGCCTTGCTGTGTGAGGACATGTTCTCTTTGGACCCCACTGTGCCCCCGCTGCCCTTCAGGGAGGAGGTGAGCAGCAATGGGAATGGGCTAGAGGTGAACTCCAGAACCAGGCAGGGTGCACTGGCCTGCAGGCCCTGCCTCCTGCTACTCCACAGATGGCCAACAGTCAGTGCTTTGCCTGCATCTGGAAACCCTCAGGCCTTCAGTTTTTGTGGCTGTCACCAAAGACCAAGAGTCAGGAACCTCTGCCAGCCCAAGAACTCCTTGGGAGAAACCCCTGTATCTGGATGTGTTTGTGCCTCAGTAAATAGAGGCCTTTCTTTTTTGTGGTGCTAGGGACCTTCTTTTTTGTGGAACCCAGAGCCTTGTATATGCTAGGCAAGCATGCTACCACTGAGCTCCATCCCTAGCCTAATAGCTGCATTTAAAAAAAAATATAGTATTCCTATCCATCTCCCCAGCAAGTAGGATGCTTGGCGCATAGGCTGAGTGAACTGTGGGCAGTGTGGAGTGCTAGCTCCCCATAATATCACTGAGACAAGTTCTCTACACTCCACACCGCCTGCAGCCATGTTGGGGGCTAAGGACCTGCTCTGTCTCCCTTAGCTGTGTGTAGACTATCCTCTCCTGCCCTGCCTTGCCCCTGCTCACACCTTGCCTCTTGTGTTTGCTACCAGGTCTACACAAGCTCCCAGCCCCTGCATGTAGGGTACTATGAGACCGACAACTATACCATGCCCAGCCCAGCCATGAAGCGGGCCCTCCTGGAGACTAAGCGGAACCTTGAGGCTGCTGGCCACACGGTATGGCTGTGGGACTCCAAAGTCCTGACATCTCCTCTCCTCCCTGGAGCCTTCCTGGTACTCATAGCTACTCCCTCCCAGGACCCTTGGCCCCCTCATTATTTTGTCATTTGGGATGAGGACTGTAGCCCTGTGGGGCCGGTATGTAGAGGGCTGGCTGGGCATGCTGGGACAAGGGGCCAGTGGAGATCTCAGCTTGTACTGGGCCATGTGTGAGCACTGCCTTTGGGGGGCCTTATAAGCAGAAATGGTGGGGTTAAACTCTCCAGGGGTTCCTGGGGCCCTGACACAGTGACTTGGTGGGTTTTGGTCTGTGCTGAGACTGTTTTGGGTTTGGCTCCAGACTGCTTTGGGTGTGGCTCCAGACTGCTCTGGCTGTTTTGTGAGTAGTGTTCACAGCAGGGGGTACATCCGGAGCAGCATGTGGGTCATGGGAACAAAGCCTGGGGGCCTAACACCCCTCAATCCCTACAGCTGGTTCCCTTCTTGCCAAACAACATACCCTATGCTCTGGAGATTCTGTCGACAAGTGGGCTGTTCAGTGATGGTGGCCACAGCTTCCTCCAGAACTTGTGAGTGCTGATGAGCTTCTTGGTCTGCAGTGGGTCCAGATAAATGTGCAGAACTAGGGAGAGTAGCTGGGCCCCTTGCCCCAGGTTGGGCTTTAGTCATGCACAGAGAAGGTCCCACCCTTCTGGGCAGGGACTTTGCTGTCCTTACAGCTGTGCAGGTTGAGCCTGGAGACACTTTGCCAGGGAGGCTTTGGAAAGTTGCCAGCCCATGGGGAGGTTGGATCGTATATCCATAGCCCCCGTTAGCTGAGCTGCCTGTGTGGTTAGGGGTGGGCAGGAGGCTTCCCTGCTTTTTGGGAAAGATGAGAAGCAAGGGCAGTATCAAGGCAGGAGGGTAGGGTATGGACATTAGGCTGTGACTTGCCTCAGCCATGTCTTTGTTCTTGAGCAGGACCTCGGTTTTCTCTTCTGTGAATAGGGTAGGTTGGACCAGACTCACTTTAAGGAAGTTGGCAGAGCTCATGTTTAGAGAAGCTGCTTCCCCTTGGATGTTTTCATTCATTAAAGGAACAGAGGATAGGACTGTGAAAGTGCCTTCTGGGGATAGGTGGGGATGGCTGGGCTGCTGCCCCTCAGACCATAAACCCATTTCCTCTGCTGTACTGTGAGGCAGCTTGACCTCTGCAGCCTTGCTCAGTCAGGGCCCAGCTTACTGTGTCCCCCTCTAGCTCCAAGTGTCTAAGTATGGCCCAGGCTTCAGCAGAAGGGGCTGCCTTTCACTCTGGCCCTGGGAATGAGGCCCAAGACTGGCCACCTGAGATCATTCTCTGAGATCTTGAGCCAGATAGGAGACAGGTTTCATGACAGCCTGCCCTGGACAGCCCCACTTGAGCCTGCAAATGTGAAGCCAGACCAGGGAGATGTTGCCCTCTGTCCCCATGGCTCTTCTGAAGAGGGAGACCCTGAGTCCTGCCTTCAGGACTTCCATGGGGGTGGAGTGGAGCCCAGGTGTCCCAAGGGATCAGCAGAAGCAAAGCATGTGTTGAAGGAGGCAGAGAAAGGGACTGAAGACCAGTACTTACTGGTGAGGAAGGAGGTGGACAGGGCCGCCGAGTGGAGCACTGGGATTGGAGTAGGTGGGAGGAGGCAGGTACAGGATAGGAGGGCCTACACTGAGCTGTTTGTCTCCCAGAAAAGGTGATTTCTTGGATCCCTGCTTAAAGGACCTGGTCTCAGCTCTGAAGCTACCCAAGTGGCTTAAAGGACTGCTGGCCTTCCTGCTGAAGCCACTGGTGAGGGCCCAGGAGTGCAAGGGGTGGGCTGGACTAGGTGGAGCCTCTGAAGCCCCCTTCCTGTGATGACCCCATGGCCTTTGGCTCTTCCCCACCTCCTCCTGTCCTCTTGGTTTGGGCAGGCATGGCCTCCTCTTCTCTCCATCCCTACCCCACCCTAACAGCTCTTCTTCCTGTCCCCTGCAGTCTTCAGACAACCTGCTTGCTGAGGAGGGTGGGAGCAGGGCCCGGGGAAAGCACAGAGGAAGAGGCATGGGTGGCCAGCTTGTGCCCCCAGCTGAGCCGCTGACCCTATGTCTATTCTGGTGCAGCTCCCACGGCTGGCAGTGTTTCTTGGCAGCATGAGGCCTCGGTGAGCATCTTTCCTGCCCTTTCTTTCCTCGATAGGTCTGAGTCCAGGTGGTTTCTGACACAAGAAAAGCCCTAGGGAAAGTAGCTTCAGAGGTGGAAGTGACCAAGGCAGGAGCAGACTCTGTGGGCCTCAGGTGGGACCTTGAAGCTGTCTTAGCAGGTTCCAGGTCTGGCTGGAAAGCAAGGGCTTGAGAGGGGAGGGAATGGGAAAGGAGAGGTGGAGGGAAGAAAGTTGGCCCACCTAGGGTACAGTGGGAAAGGACCCTGAAGGAGCTGGCTGGGGCTGGGTTGGTGTGGGGATGCTGAGTGCCAGAGAAGCAGATGAAATGCTTTTAGACATCTGAACTGAACTGAGCTGTGCTGGGTCCTGCCTGGCCCTTACTGGCTTGGGCTGGAAAAGCAGGACATGCACCACTCCATTTCTGACCTGACATCTTGTGGACTCACTCCTCCTATCCACAGGTGTTTAAGATCTTTGATAGCTGTGGCCTCTCCTATTTCCCCACAATAGCAAGGACCTGGTCTATGGCTGGCTCTGCTGTGGAGTTAATAAGTGATGAAGCCCAAGTCCCTCTGAAACCTAGTTTTCTCATCAGGAGAGCAGGGCCTTGAACTTCTGCTCTCAGAGGTCCCTTGAGGTTAAGTGAGATCTAGAAGTGGTAAGAGCTGGGTGTCTAATGGTGAAAAACCCTGTGGCTTTGACCATGATGGCTGGTGACCTTACTCCTGTGCAGGTCAGCTGGACAGCTCTGGAAACTACACCATGAGATTGAGGTGAGTCCCAAGTCCCTCCACCAGAGCCAAGCAGCAGGGAAGGGTGGAGTATCTCAGGGCACCTGCCAGCAGGAACTTCTGGCCACTGCTTCCCCTGGTGTCTGGAGTGACTTGTCATTGACCTTCCTCTCCCTGGACTGCAACTTGGGCTCTGCTCTCTGGCACTATTTTGCCCAATGCCCATCCTTGGGGGCTCAATGTGTCTTCTGTCCTGGGCACCTCTGCCCCTCTGGAACTGTCTGTGGTCATTCAGCAAGGGTTCTACCTTGGCAGGGAGAGTTATTTCTGTGTTTCAGGTGGGAGGTGGAACAATGATGCCCTTGAGAAGCACTGCTGCCTGCCTTCCCAGAGGACCTCCATCCACTGGTGGCTCAGCATAGATCGAGGAGCAGGTGCTGGGGCCAGAGCTACCCCAGCCACCATCCTTGCATTGGATGCACTGGTCCTGAGTGCTTTCCCCACATCTGTGGGTCCCCTTAGGAATACCGAAACTCGGTGATTGCTCAGTGGAAAGCACTGGACCTAGATGTGCTGCTGACCCCCATGCTGGGCCCTGCACTCGATTTGAATGCTGCAGGAAGGGCCACAGGTGAGGCCTGCTGCCCACCCCCTCCCTGAAACCCCCTGCCCCTTCTCTTCTATGAGTTTAGCCCTGTACCCTGCAGAGCTTCTGGGAAGTAGAGGAGGAGCCCTGGGGGAGGACATCACCTTTGGGCAAGCACTCCACTCTTAGAGGCCTCATGATCTGGCTGGTTGGAGAGATGTAAGGCATGTGGGATGCCCTGGGAGGGAATGAGCTTCCTATCATGAGCAATATTTAAGTTGGGGATTTCAAGTTACACAGTCTGCAGTTTGGGCAGGTGCTGTTTGAATCTAGGTGGGATTTAGATAAGCCAGGAATAAAAGAACAACATTCCAGGCTGAGGATTGTTGTTAGGTGCTGTTGAGTCGGGTCTTACTTATAGTGACGCCCATAGGGTTTTCAATGGCTAATTGTTTTGGGATTGCTTCAGGAGTGGATTGCCACGTCCTTCTCTTGTTTGTGCGGTGCTGGGGATTGAACCTGGGTCCTCAGACAGTGCGGAGCAACGCTCTACCAACTGAGCTAAATCCCAGCCCAGGCTGAGGATACCACCTGAATAAAGGCACAAGGCAGCAACTGTGTTCTTGCTGGGTTCCTGGGCTTTGTCATTCAAACCTCAGTCCTGGGAGAGGGCCTTGCCCTGGCTGTGGAATTGTGTTGTCATTTTACTGCAGAGAGTGTGTGTGTGTGTGTGTGTGTGTGTGTGTGTGTGTGTGTGTGTGTGCGCGCGCGCCTTACCAAGGGCTGGAGAGACAGTGGGCACTGCAGGTGGCAGGGCCTGCTGCAGCCACTGCCATGTGTTCCAGGGGCCATCAGCTATACTATGCTCTACAACTGCCTGAATTTCCCTGCGGGGGTGGTACCTGTCACCACTGTGACCATTGAGGATGAGGCCCAGCTGGAACACTACAGGGGCTACTTTGGGGATATCTGGGACAAGGTGCTATGGAAGGTAAGCCTGCCTGCCGCCTGCTCACTACCCCTACCTCTGGCTGCCGTGGAGAACAGTCACCGCTTGCAGGCCTCACCAACCTTCCTTACAGCAAACGCCCTGCCTGCTGTTGGCCCTGCCTGCTGCCTGTCCTCTCCAGTGGGGTGCTTGTTTCCTGGCCCTCGGGTGGGGTTCCACCTTGTTCCCCCCATCCTGATGCCTAGATACCCTACAGGCCATGAAGAATAGTGTGGGGCTGCCTGTGGCCGTGCAGTGCGTGGCTCTGCCTTGGCAGGAAGAGATGTGTCTGCGGTTCATGCGGGAGGTGGAGCGACTGATGACCCCTGAAAAGCAGCTGTCCTGAGGGTCACCTGCCCACGCGTCTCCAGAGGACCTGAGACCCACATGCCCTGCAGTCTAGCCTACTTAGGGCAACCTGCTCCCCCATGATCCAGCCTCTTTAGAGCATGGCCACCCTGAGAGGAAATGCTCAGCATGGGGTAGATGCTTCCACGTCCACTCCTCTGACCCTTGCAGAAGCACAGACCCCACAAGTCTCATCTTTGTTCCCCTCTCCAGTCCCCTCTCCATGCTGTTCCCCCACCCTACATGGCAGCCAGCAGGTATGACATGGCCAAGGCCCATGACCTCAGACTGTGACCAACAGTCAAGAAACAGTTCTTCAAATATGCACTTTCTGAGCTGGAGCCTGTTGAGAGCAGGACTGGCTTGACCTTCCAGAGCTGGGCTGCAGCTGTGTCACTCTTGCTCCAAAGCTTCCTTGGCATCCATCACCCATAGGATGGACACAGGCTTGTGTCCCTGGCACTTTACTCCTGGCCCTCCTCTTACTTGGACTCAACCTAGCTTTGCTGGACATTACCCTCAGTTTGCTTTCTTCTTTTGGCCTTCTCTCTGCCAATATGCCCTTCCTGCTCTTCCACCACTCAGTCCTTAGAGACCCTGGTGTGTGAGCTATTTCTGCCCAGTCTGCCCTGTGTGGGGAGATCTGTGGTGGATTTGCCTCCCTGAGCTCCCCTCAAGAGCAAGGACTCCATTGCTGCATCTTTGTTCTCAGTGGCCAGCACAAGGCTGCTGGGGAAGCACCTGAGTTGGACTACAGGGAGCTGAGTGAATACAGCAGTCCCTAAGCTGGTGCTGATGGGCGTCTCTGCTGAGAGGGAGGTGAGCATGAGACAAGGCAGTCTGGTAGTTCTTGCAAGGACCACTAAGGCCTGGATTACTCTAGGAAGGTTTCCTGAGGAGGAGAAGCAGGGTTGAGTCTAGACAGTTCTGGGACACTGAGCTAGGGGATGAGAACCTCCCAGAGAGAAGGGACAGTATGCCCAAAGATGAGGGTGAGCTTATTAATGGCAGACATGTTGAATGGGAACAGAAGAAGTAGAGAGGAAGGTAAGGCCAAATCAAGGTGGATTTGGCAGTCAGGAACCTCAGTTCTATCTCAAGGGTGATGGTGGCTCTTAAAGGATCATACAGATTCAGTGTGGTGAGTAGAGTGGAGGGGCAAAGCCTGGAGAAGGATAAGGATGCTGGGGATAGGGGCCTGGGACCTGAGTAGTGGCTGGGGTAGAAAGGGGCTCTCTGGAAATTGACAGTGGGATGGGGAGAGCTGTCTCACCTTGGCCTCAGCCTTGCCCTGTCTGCCAGCTTGTCTCCTCCTGGACTACCTTGCCTGGCAGGAGGAAGGGGAGCCAGTCTGAGATGGACTCTAGGGTTTCTTTTCTAGAAGAGTTCTCTGATGTTCCTTGGCCCCAGCCCTAACTCTCCTGCTGGCTGTCCATGCTTCAGGCCTGAGCCTTGGGGGCAAGGCAGACCTCTGGCACCTATATGGCCGGTGTCACATTCTTTCCAGAGCAAATTCCCTCCCCTGATTATCCTGCTCCTCTGGAAGTGCTCTTCCCTCCAGCTGTGTCCCCACTGGCGCCTGCACTTTCTACCAATGCCAATAAGGCATTGAGACAATGAAACCTTGTACCTCGGGGCTGACTCAGGGGCCCAGCTCACATTGTGGCACCTTATATTGAGAGAACCAAGTCTAATTTTGCCCTAATTCTTCCTAACTCCTGCTGTAATCTTGCCTCTTGCTCCATAAAATCACCTTCCCTCTGCCCCAGCTTCCTTTTTCTGCCCTATTTCTTTTTCATTACTGATACCCTTGTGCTTTTGAACACGAGGCTGCAGAGTAGAGGTGCTACTCCATCCTTTCACTGGATTATTGATTCAGCCCTTGAGAGCCTCAGCCTGGCCATGTCCAGCCCTCTGCAGAGTGGAGTCAGAGACTAAACTGAATCAAATGGGGCTTCCACCCTTGAGAGGCTCCTCGGATTCTGGGGCAGGTTGCCACTGACAAGCACACCTGCTCCCTTCAGATCGAGGATGGCGGGAAGGATAGATAAGGGAGGGGACCCAGTGCTGCCAGGGTAGCGAGGCGTAGTCTCTGAAGGCACAGAAGTGTCTACTGTGCAAAGTATGCACAAGGCCCTGGGTTCAGCTCTCAGTACTGCAAAAAGAAAAAAAAGTGGGGCAGGCGAGAAAAACAGCAGAAGAATCTCCACCACTATGCTCTTATTCAAGCTACCAGCCTCATCTTGACACTGCAGTAACTTGCTAATAAGGCTCCCCACTTCTACCTTCGCCTGTCCTCCAATCTATTCTCCATCCAGTAGCAAGAGTTAGTCTTCAAAAGTATAAATCAGATTCAGTTATTCCCTGCTTACGACCTTCCAATGCCTTCCCATCTTGCCTAGAATAAAACCCTTCTCCTTGTATCTCTCAAACCTATGGGATGGGGCACTTGTCCAACCTCTCCAGCCTCATCTTGGGAGTCTCTTTCATTGCCTGTGCTCCAGCCACATGAACACTTTTTGTCTCTTGATCATTCTGAGGTGGTTCCTGCTTCAGAGATTGTGTTATTTCTCTCTGCTTGGAACACTTGGCCTCAGTGTCACCTCTGATCATCCGCTTGTGCCCTGTCACATTTTGGCCCCTCCTGATCACTTCCTCAGCTCATCCTCCACAGGAAAGTTCCAAGTCTGCCCCTAACTCACCATCTTTTTTGTATTTACCTAATCTACTGCCATGATTTTGATTAGGGCCCATCAGGGAAAATAAATTTCAGTCTATATTCAATCTAGGGCTTTTTCTTGGTCAGCAGATCCTCATCCATCCTTTTTCCCTAGCCCCCAGCCCCTCCTCCCTCTATCCACCTCTTAAATATATTGAATTCCTTCCACAGTGTACTCAGGGTGACCAATCAGAAGTAGTCCCTGCCGAATGGGTTTCTCTTCTATCAGCAAATGCATAGTTACACAAAAATGTGTCAGAAGTGCAATAAAGCAGAAGTCCTGGGTATGATGACAATAAAGCAAGTGAAACTTGATTTGGCCTGTGATATGTGTGTAAGCAAGCATGTCAGGGAATGCTTTCTGGAGGAGGTGACATCTAAGCTAACGACTGCATTGTCACATGAGCCAAGGAACTAATGTGTTTCAAGAGGGGTGGAATTGATGGTTTCTAATGCTGCTGATGTAATTCCAAGGAGCTCACTAGGATGAGTTGGGCACAAGCCATATAGGATTGAGTAGAGAAGGGAGTGAAAGGCAAGGAATAAAGGCAGCAATTTTGGGGAACTTGAGAAGTTGGGGTGGGGAGGAAAAACCTAGAGGCAGCTGCTATTGCAGATGTAGATCCAAGTTTTGTTGTTAGGTGCCCTCCAGTTGAGTCTGACTCATAGCGACCCTATGTACAACAGAATGAAACACTCAGATGCTGTGCCATGCCTGATACTATGTCAATGCTTCTGTGCTATTCATAGGGTTTTCAGTGGCTGATTGTTTTGGGAGTGGGCTGCCAGGTCCTTCTCCCATTTTTGAGGTGCTAGGGCTTCAGACCACACAGAGCAAGCACTCTACCAACTGAGCTAAAACCCAGCCTATAGGTCTGAGAGAACTCTTTCCCACTAAGACAGAGGAGATAGCATGTCTAGTGCTGCTAGGAAGGAGCTGGAAGAGACACAGGGAGTGGAGACAGGTAAAGTAGGGATAGAGGGCACCATTGCCATCATTGCCTCACTAGAGAATTATCATGGGATACTGCCTCATGCCAGGCACCCAAAAGGCCAATAAGGTGCTTGCTTTTATGGAGCGTAATTTCTAGGGAGGGAGCTAGGAAGTAAGTACATAATTATTGAAGATAGTTTCTGCTTGTAAGTGTGATGAAAAATAAAATGGGATGATGCGGGAATGGAAGGAGCAACCCAAGAAAAGGTGAGTGGGCAAGGCCAAGTGCTGTGTGATGTGGTGGAGCTGCCACATGGCCTGGGAGCTGAGGATATCAGGGGACAGCCAGCATCCAGTGAGAGTGGAACGGAAGCCAGGTGTGGTGGCACATGTCTGTCGTCCCAGCTTGGGAGGTGGAGGCAGGAGGATCACAGGTCAGAGGCCAGAGGCAGCCTTAATGAGGATCTGTCTCAAAAAAATAAAAAAGGGGCTGAAGGTGCAGCTCAGTTGCAGAGTGCTTGCAAAGTATGTGCAAGGCCCTGGGTTCAGCTCTCAGTACTGCAAAAAGAAAAAAAAGTGGGGCAGGCGAGAAAAACAGCAGAAGAATGGAAGAGAGTGAGCCTCACAGGGGCCTTAGAGATGGTGGAGTCAGAGTGGGCTGGGTGACTCAGGGTACCCCTTGAGTTGTGACCAAGAAGTTAACTGCTGACTGCATATCTGCTCCCGAGTGACTCCCGGGGGCTCAGACTCAACATTACCACCACAAATTCAGCTCCTTCCCACCCAAATTAGCTTCTTCTTCTGACTTCTCTGCCTTGAGGGCAGAGTCACCATGCCCCTGCTCACAGTGACTGGGCGGGCTTGGGTATGACCAACTGTGCCTCTCTCTCCCTGAGACAGTGACTGCATAGAAACATCTGAACACAGAACAGTTCCCAATCCAAGTGCCCTATTTCCAGCCTCCCAGGTCTTTCCTGCTCCTCCCCATTCTCACCCTCATCCCCAGATCCCTTTTCTTCCACTGGAAAGGAGACCCAGTAGGTAAGGAGGGTGGAGCTCCAGGACCTGAGTTGCCTGCCTCCATTCTCACTTCCTTGAGTTGTCTCCCCAGAGTGAGGACAGGATGAACTCGGACATTGTTTCCTGCCCTCCAGGTGTCCCTTTCTTTCCTCCATGCCCGGGCCTCAAACATCCACTCTGGGCAAACAGCCTGTTCAGCCCACCTCCATGTGGCTGCTTATGTGGAACACAGCAGGTTGGCAATTATCCTGAAAGTAATGGGGAAACAGAGGAGCAACCCCATGTGGAGTTTGAGGGTCAGATAAGAATGCTGGGGGGCTGTCTGAGAAGGATCTAGGGGAGGTGAAGACAGAGCTTCCTCTGCCCAGCTGCAGTCTCAGAACCCTCTGTAGGCTGCTCTCTGCTAGACCCTCTTCCTCTGTGTGGCCTGAGGGAGCCCCAGCAAGGCTATAGAGAGGCAGGGGCAGCCTGGAAGGAGCTGGAGCCCCAGTTTGGGGAGGTGCTATGGCAGCGTAGCTGACTAGAAGCAGTAGGCACTCTTGAAGAAGCAGCAGATTCGTCCACACAGGTCCCATGATACTAAGGGAAGCATGGCTCTCTTGCTGTCTGGGGATGTCCCTTCTGCTGGCCCAGTTAGGGGCTGCCTGCTCTTCTGGTGGCATGCCCCAGGAAGGAACATGGTCCCCACAGCACAGAAGTATAGGGAGGTGGCACCGCAGCAGATGGTGGTCCTGGTCTGGCATCTCCGGTAGCAGGTGAGCATACATCAGTTCCTGAGCTCCAGCCCAAGGAGTCTTGGGTCTTGGATCCCAGTGGTAGACCCCCACCTCAGGACCAGGCTCCTCCCATAGCCCCATCCCTTCAGAAGACAAAGAGCCCTGCTGGGAAGCCCTCTACCCTCAGCTCTCTCTGGCCAGATCTTTGTGTCTCCAGTCAGTTCCTCCTTGGTCCACGTCCCTGGAGCCTCTGGAGGTTGGGTGCAGTGTGTTTTTCCTGTTCTCTCAGCTCTTGGCACATGGCTCAGTAACATGCTTACTTCAGGTAGCTGAAATAAAATAAACCAAGGGAAGCCAGGAACCAAGGAAACTAGGCCTCTCTTTCAGTTCCCCAGCACCTCCAAACCTTACTGAGACAGGGACCTAGTTGACACATTTCCTCATCTGCCCCACGCTCATTCAGTTCTGAAAACATTTACTGAGCACACAGTAGGTATTTCAAGGTATGGAGATAGTCATTGTGGCTGAATGCTATCAGCAGGTGAAGTGGCTAAGCCCTGGGTATATCAGCAAAGCCCCCCCCCCCCCAAACACACACAAGGTAGTAGAGAGAAGGGTGGGAAGGAAAGGCATGGAGACAAATAGAGACTGAGGCTTGGATTTGCTCTGTGGCCTGGAGAATGTGACAGGCTCACTCTCTGGGCTTTGGGGCTCCCCAGCTCTGGAGGATGGGAGGGCTCATGGTATCTTGGGGTCCCCAGCTTTGGTTGATGGTGGCAGACTTACTGTGGAATCCCTGGGGGAAGGGGGTGGGACAGTGCCTGAGGTGCAGCCCATGTCCTGAAGATCCTGAGTGTCCTCTGCTGTCCCCTGGATGGTGATTGATGTCCCCAAAAGACAGCTTCTGTGCCTGAGCTACAGCAGTTGCTGAGAATATGTATTAATATTAATTGAGGCTAATTAGTTGGATAAATCAATCCACCCCCAGAGAGCAGCTGCCCCTCCCTGGTTGATGAGGAGGAGGTCTGGGCTAATGGGGTTGCTGTGGTGAACCAGATGATGGAGAGGATTCCCATGTGCGTGTGGAAGCCCCATCTGTGGGTGATGGTGCCATAGGTGACTTGCTGTGAATGAGGGCCTGCTTTTGTGTCCCTCCTGCTGGTGTCTCACCATGCTGTGTTGGGTGTGTGTCTGGCAGTGTGCCTGTGTCTATATCTTTGATTGTGTGCCTGTGGCATGTGCACCTAGCCAGGTGTTCATGTGTTGTTACTAGTTGGGAACATTGGGATATGTGTGGCTGGGGCGGGTCTGAATGTCCATTTGAGTGTTGTGTCTGCTATATGGGGACAGCTGGTTCTGTCTGTGTGGGTCTCAGCATCTGGTTGGTGTACATGTGGGGATCTAGGGTATACAGCCACTAGCTGGATACCTGGTGGGAGATGTGTCTGGTTGCCTGACGGAATGGAGAGATTTGGAGTGAGGTGTCTTCAAATGACTTCAGGGTCATGATTGCAGGCTTCTTAGCTCTCAGCTCTTTGTTCTCTCTCCAACAGAGCCATGGGGGCTTGCTTTGGGCACCTTCCTAGTCTGGTGTCCCCGCCAGTGATACCCTTAGGATCTTAGGTGTCCAGTTTTATGTCCCAGAGGAGGAGGAGGCCTGAGAAAAAGGACAAACCCTCATAGGGCTCATTCAAACTCAATTCAGTTCAATTTCACATAATTTCACAGGATCCCAATCAATCCACCCACGTATGGCTGGGCACAGTGGCTCACACCTGGAATCCCAGCACTTGGGAGGCTGAGGCAGGAGAATCACAAGGTCAAGGCCAGCCTGGGCTACATAGTGAGAGCTCGTCTCAGTAAAACAAAAACTACCGAATGAATTTGGTCACTAGCACAGCAAAATAAATAAAAATAATAACTAACTAAATACATACATACAATAAATCACAATAAAGGTAAAAAACATCCACCTAGAGGGCTCCCCCTAGGTTTTCCCTTGTGCGGGATCCTGGGGACAGATTCATTGTAAAGATGAATCTGAGCCAGGTGTAGTAGCACACACCTGTAGCCCTAGCTACCTAGGAAGCTGAGACAAGAGGATCACCTGAACCCAGGTGTTTGAAGCCAGCTTGGGAAACATAGCAAGACTCAGTCAAAAAGAAAAATACAGTTGAATCTGACATCTGACCCAGACTTGTTTTAAAGAGGTTCTCAGTCTGATGGTGGAGTGAGGGGACAGCTGTGTAAACCATGAGAGGGAGCTCAGCTGAGTGAGGTCAAGGCCAGATGCCCACAGAGCTGTGGGACAATGTGGGGGTGGGCTCTGTACTGTCTGGGAAGGGTCCTGTTGAGGAGGTTTCATAGACAGGTGATGTCTTAGCTAAGCCTTGCAGGATGCATAGGAATTTTCCAAAAGGAAGAGGGAACAAGAAAAGCAGCACAAGGGAGGGAAAAGCCAGGGATAAGGCGGTGCTTCCATAGAACACATACAAAATGGTATTTGTAGTTAGGGCCCACTGGTGTAACTCAGCAGACTGCTCACAGATGGGGGCTGCTGGGCAGGAGGCTATGGTCACCTCAGGTAGAAACCATTCTGAAGTTTGAGGGTTTTTATGATATTAAACATATTTAACAACACTTTCGGAAATAGTAATAAGCCAATTTACTAAAAAATTTAAAATATATTTTGTTTAGCCAGGTACAGTGGCACACACCTATAATCCCAGCGACTCTGGAGGCAGAGGCAGGAGGATCACAAGTTCGAGACTAGAGGCAGTCTGTGTAATTTAGCGAGACCCTGCCTCAAAAAGTAAAAAAAAAAATAAAATAAAATTGGGCTGGAGGTGCAGTTCAGGGTACAGCACTTGCAAAGCATGCAAGCATGAGGCCCTGGGTTCAATCCCTAGTACCACAAGAAAAAAATATATATACTTATATATAAATATATAAATATATAAATATATATATATTTTTTTCTCCAAACTATGAAAGGAGCAGATGTTCACTAGCTGTGAGGCTGGGTGGGAATGATGATTTGCTGTGAAACTAAATTATAGATTAAAATGGCACAAAAGTGATATGAGCTGAGGCTGAATTGTTTTTGTTTTTGTTCTTTGAGGCAGGGTCTCACTCTGTAGCTCAGGCTGGCCTTAAAATCTTAGTTGCCCTGCCTCAGCCTCCCAAGTGCTGGGATTACAGGTGTGTACCACCAGCCTGGTGGCTCAAATCTTTCATCAAATCATTCAAAGAATTTCCAATTAACATGTTGATTTTTAGGATATGTTGTGGGGATCTTTTGGTGTGGCTATCATCTTTTTGAAGGAGGTCTCTATCTTTCAAAGCTCTTCCAAGAAATTGAGTCATTAGGAGCCTTCCAGTCTCATTAAGTAGAGTCTTTCTCACTGTCCTTTTGCTTGTTTGTTTGCTTGTTTGTTTTGTTTTGTGTTTGAGACAGGATCTATGTTGCCCAGGCTGGCCTCAAACTCCTGAATTCAAATGATCCTTCTGCATCAGCTTCCCCATTAGCTGGAATTACAGGCACGTGCGCCAATACCCAGCTTGAGTATCTTTGACATTGATGGTATTGTTCTTTGGATTGAAACCTCTTTCAGCTTTTGGTGAACCAATACTATCACACTCAGATTTTTGCCTCTTCTGACACAGACTAAGATTCCATATATTCAAGCATTGCTGTTGTCAACTAAGTCATAAACAGTGTTGTTGTTGTTAGAATGTCATAATAAATTACGTTGACTCCCTGAAAGACTGTGAAATGTGACAGTTAAGAGTTAGCCTTTGTGGCTGGTTTGCCTGAATTTGAATCTAGACTTGGACACTTGTATTTTAAAGAACTCCTCTGTGCCTCTGCTTCCTCATTTCTACAATGGGGTGATCATGATCATTATAGCACTTTCATAAGTTCATAAATGTTAACAGTGCTGCCTAGTGCACCATAGTCCCTGCAGAAGTGACAGTTCTCACTTCAGTCATAAGGTTAATGTCCAGGCTGAGTGAGTGTTTTGGGTGAATTTCAGTGAGTTTGTTCTTTTGGATGGAAGTGACACTCAGGAGACTTGGTGACATATTGGCCTGTGGTCATTGGCCTGCCTGCCTTGGTGGCCGAGGGGCAGTTCCAGCAGGGGCCCGTAGTAACTCCATGAGCTCACTCTGGCCTGCTTTTCCCAACTTCTCAGATCCCTGAAAGCCAAAGGCCCTGGAGGCTGCCATTCCTGTGGCTGTGCAAGGACAACAGCAGGGCAGCTTTAGCCCAGGTGTTCAGATGGAAACATGAGGCACTTGCCCATGCATGTGCCACCATGGATGCTTTTTCTCCAGGTACATCTGTAGGAATGGGGGCTGCCATGGTAGCTATAGAAACAGCGGTTGGCACTGGGGGTGGCATTTGGTGCTTGGTGTTCTGCTTGTGGATCAGCGAATGCTGGGATGGGTCTGCTTGTGCTCCTTAGGGCTGGGGGAGCAGGCCAGCAATGGGCACAGGCTGGCCTTCCACAGTCCCCAAAGGCAGTGCCGAGAGGATCCCTGCTGAGCTTAGCCCTTGACTCGCTGAACTGTAGGGGAGCATGAAATCCCAGGAAAGGGTCTAGGACAGTTTGTAGGGGTGCCTATGGGATCCAAACAACTCAGGAGTATTTCAATATTTTAGGTACTGGGATAGCTATAGAGGTACATTCTTGCTGACTGGGAGCCCTGTTTAGGAAGATTCATTTCTGGGACTCCTGAGATTCTTGTAGCATGTGGTCCGGGAATGTCTGAGTGGAGGCACAGCAAGTAGAGGGACTGAGCAGGTAGCTAGAGCACCCTTTATAGGAGGGGGTCCAGAAAGAGGATGCTGGAGAGGCAGATCTTTGGACCCAGAGAGGGGAAGAGCCTAGTGCAGTGCCTGATACCTTGGAAGGGCCTCATCAAAAAGGCTTCCCTAAGAGCCATGAAGGGTAGCAGTAAAGGTAAATGGCAGTAAATGGCCTGGGTTAAAGTCCAGACTCCCATGTCTTTAATACTTTGGGCTGGAGAGTTAACCTCTCTATTACCAATCAGCTGGCTGGGTCATTTTTCTCTACCTGGATAGAATTTGAGAGTAGGGGAGAACTTCTTCCAGTGCTGGCATTTCCTGCCCCTTGAATGCCCATGGCTTAAGGGCTGGACTGGCACCCCCAGAGGTTTACAGCTCCCAAGCCCTGAGAGCTTGGGGTCTGTTGCTCCAGGCTTTAAAAGTTGGAGACTTATGGCTCCAAGCACACAGACAGGAGGCTTATTGCTCTGGGCTTTTGCCACAAGTGGCGCAGGATCTTGGCAGCTATTGTAATCTTTGTCTTCCAGGGGCAGCAGCAGGCAGTTCCTGGTAGTGTTACATCTCTGGGTGTTACATCTTCTTGGGTGCTGAGACCCTCAGTTCCACAGCAACAAGTGTTACAGCTCCTGGGCACTTAGTGTTATAGCATTTGGACCTAGAGTGTTGGTACACTCAGCAGTTGACAGCAGCTAGTGGCACAGCTCTTGGCCCTAGGGTACCAGATATCCTTGGTCCTTAAGGCTTGACAGCTCCTTGGAAGTCTTTCAGTGACTAAGGCCCACAGTTTCTCTTCTCTGGCTCTTCATACTTCTTTCTTCAGTCTTGGTGCTCCATCTCCACCCTTTATGACTTCTCTCTACTTCCTCCATCCCTTGTCTCTGCCACTTCTGCATCATGTTGTTTCTACCTGGGATGCTCTCTGGAACTCTGTGGCCACCTTTTCATCGCTCCTCCTGCTGTTGCCACTTACGCCTCCACCACTGGTGCCATATTTGCTGCTGCTATCATTCTACTGTCACTTTCATGATCTCCTCTTCATGTCACCAGCCCAATCTGTTATACTAATGAGAAAGATCAACAGTAGGCAAGACACAGATGAGGTCACAAATCATGTGACTGTGGCTTGCTAAGGAATCTATCACTGAAGCTGTAACTGAAGTGCTGTGAAGATATTTCAGTGGCTCAGAAACACAGTTGTGGAGATTGATCCTATGAGAAAAAAGGGTTCCTCATGGCAAGTGGCCCAAACCAATTCCTGTACAAGAAGTTTCCAAGTGTTGAAGGGCTCCATGCAATTTTGTCAGATAGAGATGGAGTACCATTATTAAAGTGGCCAATGACAATGCTCCAGAGCATGCTTTGAGACCTGGCTTGCCCTTGCAACAGACCAAGGGAGCAAAGTTGGAATTTCAAAAAAATAAATAAATTTACCTCTGGTAGTGAGCCAACAGCAATGCCAACACAGAACTAATTGTCAGCCTAGAAAAAGAACTTGCTTCATTATTCGAAGAACTGCTAAAAGTTCTGGAAGTTTAATTTGACAATGATTTTGATGTGTACCTTGTGTTCATTAGAACAACACAATACCAGTCCAGCAATCTTTAGGCCACAGTAATACTTTTATCTATGTACTCAAGAAAGAGCCCTTTTCTACCTTCTACTAAAGAGCCTATAGATGTAATTTATAGACAGATCAATTGTTATATTTACTTGTATAAAGTCTTTTCTTTTTTAGTGAGATCTGGGAACACCACAAAAGTGGTTCAGTCTATCGCAGCTCCCATGGAGTTAGTGCAGTCACCAGATATGAATGGGATTCTATTCAGTGGATCAGAATCAAAATGGTATGTTGATCCACTTGCGCCATTAAGTGCTCCCTATTGTACAATATTCCCAGGCCTGCAAGAATGCAGCAGTTTCTCTGTTGTGAATAATAATGACATATTTTTCTTCAGATTATATTTTATTTCCTCACACTAAGTATGGCTTAGGAAAAGTAATAAAATCAATATAATCAATATAATCAAGATAATTACTAAGAAAAAAAAAGTTGGCAAGAAAAAAACCACTGGAGAGAAGCCTTTTATTAGGCATAGTGTTGCAACACCAGGGGGCAGCACAGGGGGTTGTCTTCCACTCGACTTGAAAAGTGGGCTGAACAGCTTTCTTATATTGCCAGAAACGGGGTGTGGTGAAGATAGTTTGCACCAATCACAGCACAATCCCTCATGCAAATGAAGGATGGTTTTTGTGCCAACCACAGGCCTTCTGCTGGGCCACCTGGGGAAGTGCTCCCTCTTTGCTCTGAGTGAAAATGGCTGTTAGAGTTCCCTGAGGCTTGTGATGGGAAAAAGTCTGGCATAAGCTCTTTGAAACAGTTGTGCCTGGCATACTGTCTTCTGGATCCAAAGTTGTGCTTCAGTATCTGTGGTTGCTCTGTAGCTTCCTCAAGGCATCTGTGAATTGTTCAAAGCAGTTGGGCTGTGGTGAGGGCAGTGTGGCTGGCTACTTGGCTGATAGTTCTTTGCTTAAGGCAGTCAAGACACCAGGAAAGGATCCAACGGCTATCAACTAGGGAGTCAAATTGCCCAAACTCCCAACATCTTAGCTTATTTAAAGGAAAAATAAACATTAACAAATGTGATTACATGAAGATCTATCATTAACATCAACAATGCTTTAACAGTATTTAACAGTGCTTTACTGTTAATCAAATAACCTTGGAGAGAATTGGGTCATCTTGGGACATGTTCTCACCTCCGTGTCTAATCTGCCATCATTAGGGAGTGATAAGAAGAGCACTGGACCAAGGGTTTCTGTGAGGACTTGATGTTACAAAGGTCTTGATATAGTTCTAAGTCACACAGTGAGTACTCCAAGTCCTCAGTCAGTATGGAAATACATGTATCTACTTATGAATACAGGGCTGGGGTTTAGCTCAGTTGGTAGAGTGGCTGTTCTGTGCTCTCTGAGGCCCTGGATTCAATCCCCAGCCCCACAAAAACAGGAGAAGGACCTGGAAGCCCACTCCTGAAACAATTCCAAAACAATCAGCCATCAAAAACCCTATGAATAGCAGAGAAGCGCTGGCATAATGCTGGGCATGGTACAGGGCCAAGGAGTGTTTCATTCTGTCATACATAGGGTCACTATGAGTCAGACCTGACTCAATAGCACCTAACAGCAATAACATGTGAATACATGTTCTACATTTACAATGAAAGCTTTGTAAAGTTTTATTTGCCTAATGAGAATGGTGTTGCAATGTTATTCTGAGGGCATTGAGGACCTTTTGTTACATTTGGGCTTTGTTGTTGTTGTTAGGTGCCATTGAGTTGGGTCTGACTCATAGACAACCCTATGTACAACAGAAAAAAATACTCTCTGACATTATGTGATACACATGATCTTTTTTATGTTTAAGCCCATTGTTGCAGCCACTGTGTCAATCCATCTAGTTGAGGATCTTCCTTTTTTTTCATTGACTTGCCACTCTCCCAAACACTCTCCCCTTCTCTAGGGATTAATCCCTCCTGACAACACATCCAAAATACATAAGATGTAATCTAGCCATGCCTGCTTCCAAGAAGCACTCTCGTTACACTTCTTCTAGAACAGATCTGTTGGTTTTTTTGGCAGTCCATGGTATATTCAATATTCATTTCCAGCACCATAATTCAAAAGCATCAATTCTTCTTCTGTCTCCCTTATTCACTGATGAGAATGGTGTTGCAATGTTATTCTGAAGGCATTTAGGACCTGTTGTTGGATTTGGGCTTTAGTTTTGTTGTTGTTGTTGTTGTTTACTTTTTTTGAGACAGGGTCTTGCTAAATTATGCAGACTGCCTCTGGTCTTGAACTTGTGATCCTCCTGCCTCTGCCTCCCTAGCCGCTGGGATTATAGGTGTGTGCCACCACGCCTGGCTCATGGGCTTTAGATCTTAAAGGGATTGCCCAGACCTCAGTGACAAGGGGTAGAGACTAGAGATAGGGAAGCCAGTGAAGAGGCCATTGGTCTGAGAGCCAGAGAAGGTCCTAGGCAGGCCTGAGGCAAAGAGTCAGAGGTAAGAGAGAAGAAGGAAGCAGAAACATCCTGGGTAGTACAGGAGGTAAGACTGTAGCCTTTGGGCCAGGCTGTCTGGGTTTGGATCCATACTGTGCCACTGACTAGCTGTGTGTTCTTGGGCCAATAGCTCTCTGTCATTAGTGTTCTCTTCTGCCCTAAAACTGGCAAATAACCTACTTCCAGGGCTGTTGCAGGGAGTAATATGACTTACTATAGGTAAAATGCTTGGAATGGGGTCTGGCACATATGAAGTGATATAGCACGTCTTAGAACAATCTTACATGGGATTATGTGTTTGCTATGATGACTAGTATAAGAACTTGAATGTGAGGGAAGGGTCCAGGATATCTCTGAGGTTTGTTGCTTTGGTAACTTTGGGTGTCATCAACTGAGAGTTTCAAGAAGAACAGGCGTGGTAGAAAAATTACTCCTGAGCATCTGTGGGTATGTGGGTGGCTAAACAGATCTGGAGTCTGGGCCAGGGTTTGAGAAACACATCTAGCTGCTTAGGTCACCCAGGGGGGGTGAGAAGGTAGGGAGAGAGAAGTCCACCCTGAGGAACACAGTTCTGGAGACTGAGAAGGAGCCCTCCCAGGACGCTGAAGGGGTTTCATTCCAACCTAGAGAGAGGCCAGGCACATTTTTAGACTAAGGGTGAGCACAAGAGCATGTACTGAATATGCAGACACAGGTACACCTGTGTAGGGAATATGTGGTGTGTGACAGGCAGTATATGCAGTGGGCCTGAGTGGAGTGTTCTTTGCTTTCTGCTTGCTCTATCCCATCTCTACAGGAGCCAGACTTGGAACTATCCCTGGCAAATCTTTTCTATTGATTGATTGATTGATTGATTGATTGATTGATTGATTGCTGTCCTGGGGGTTGAACCCAGTGCCTCATGCTTGCATGCTTTGCAAGCGCCGTACCACTGAGCTGCATCCCCAGCCCATTTTTTTTTTACTTTTTGAGACAGGGTCTCACTAAATTATGCAGATTCCCTCTGGTCTTGAACTTACGATCTTCCTCCCTCTGTCTCCTAAGTCGCTGGGATTACAGGTGTGTGTCACCGTGCCCAGCAAGCAAATATTTTTTATGTTTAAGCCCATTGTTTCAGACACTGTGTCAATCCATCTAGTTGTGGGCTGAGGACCTGAGTCTGGAGAGCATCCTCTGTGGCTACTTAAAAGAGCTGGCGGTCTGTGGTCAGGACACCAAGTTGGGGATCTGAGCTACCAGGAGGGAAGTCACCTGTCTTTGTTCTACTTAGAGAAGTGGGGTGACATGCTGCAGCTAGCTTGGGAGAAGGCACATACCAGAGTTGCCTGTCACATCTACTGTGAGTCAGGGTGGTAGGAGAGGCTGGGGTGCCTGGGTGCCTTGGTTCTGGCCTTCACCATCTCTGGTCTCTTCACTATTGCCCAGGCACTGAAGGTGCACCAGGAGGTGAACTGACTGGTGGAATGTAAGGAGCAACTTTAAGTTCTGAAGAGACACCAGAATAGTGAGAGTGGCCCTCTTTGCAGGGTCCTCATAAGCCGCAGCCTGTCATGGTGATGCATGCCAATAATCAACGAGCTGTGGAGGATGAGGCAAGAGGATTGTGAGTTCGAGGACAGCCTGAGCAATGCTTTGCCTGCAGCCATACCACTGTGGCATCTGATCCCATCAGATCTTGGAAGCTAAGCAGGGTGGGGCCTGGTTAGTACTTGGATGGGAGACCACCTACGAACATGAGGTGCTATAGGCTTGGGAGAAGGACCCAGCAACCTACTCCCAAAAAACAACCAGCCATTGAAAACCCTATGAATAGCAGAGAAGCACGACAATAGTGTTTCACCTGTTGTATGTAGGGTCACTATGAGTTGGACAGTGACTCAATGACACCTAACAACAATAACAACATGAGCCTCAAGGACACCTGTGACTGCATGTAACCCCACCTGTAAGTCCTAGGGTATATGTGCACACATGTGCTGCTGAGCCTGTGAATGTCTCAGTGTGCAAAACTGGCTAAATTACTTAATCAAAGATGTACAACTAGAAAGTGACAAACTGGGACGTGAACCCAGCAGTCTGACTCTATATTAGTTAGCCATACTCATTGTTGTGACAAATATCTGAAAGAAACTTCCTAAGGGCAGAAAGATTTATTTTGGCTCACAGTTTCAGAGAGTTCAGTTCACGGTTGCTTGGCCCCATGTGCTTGGGCAGAACATCATGGTGGCAGGAGTGTGTGGCTAAGGAACTTCTTTACCTCAGGGTGAACAGAAAGGAGCATGAGAAGGGGATTGGAAACCAGGTATAACCTTCAAAGGCACACAGCTGGGTGACCTACTTCTTCCAGCTAGGCCTCATCTCCTAAAGTTTTTATTACCTTCCAAAATAGCACCACCAGCTGGGCACCAAACATTGAACACATGAGCCTGTGGGGGACGTTTCTTATTTAAACCCTAACAGATTCTAGTGCCTGCAGCTGTACTACTGTGGTGTCCGGTCTCGTCAGATCTCAGAAGCTAAGCAGGGTCGGGCCTGGTTAGTACCTGGATGGGAGACCTCCTGGGAACACCAGAAGCTGTAGGCTTGGGAGAAGGACCTGGCAACCCACTCCCAAAAATCAATCTGCCATTTAAAACCCTATGAACAGCAGAGAAGCACTAACAATAGTCTTTCTCCTGTAGTACATAGGTTTGCTATGAGTCAGTCACCAACTCGATGGCACCTAACAATAACAACAACAACAATAACAGATTCTAAAACCCACATTCAGGGCCACTATGCTCTCCTGACAGCTGGGACTCCTCTTAGGTGGCAGGCCTGTGTCTCTGAGTGTATCATGTCTCTGAGTTGGGGCAGAGTGGGGATGAGAGTGCCAAGGAAGTGATTCCACCTTAACCCCCACAGGCTGAAGGAAATGTCCCTTCCTGGCATGGTCATGACTCTATGTGTAGTCTGGCCCAGCTCCTGAAGAAACTTTTGAGTAAGGATGAGGCCATCTTTCAAGGCCCAAGATGTTATTCCCTTTGATAAGACTGATATTCCATGGATGCCACTCAGAAGTGAGTGGGCTGAGAGCTGGGGCAGGGCTGAGTTCAGGGCTGACATAGCCCTTTAAGTCTATGTTCAAGACAGAGGGTGAGGTGGTAGCTGGTATGTACACTGCAAGGAAGGACCAGTATTCTTGGGCAAGTCTTTACTCCCCTCTGGGCCTGTTTCCCCATCTTATAATACTTATATTATAATAATATAATATAAGACTCTTTGGGCTCTAATAACTCTTTGGGATCTAAGGACTCTGAGGTTCTGGGAAGTTACACCTCTATCTCTATCCCGGTTTCTCTAATTGCTCTGCTTATCTCCTGTCCCCTCTCCTTCCTCACCCTTCAGTGGACCTAGTATTTGTGAGGAGTCTGCTCTCCTGTCTGACAGCAGAGCTGTGGGCTCCTTGGTCTGTATTTTAGGAGTCATGCTTGGTGACTGATCTTCATCTTTCCTGCAGATCCAGCACTCCCTCACTCCAGCTAGAAAGGAGACCAGGGATCTCAGCCCCAGGGAGTTTCTCACACAGCCAAAGAAGACTTGGAGTTGATTCCTGCGAGTGGCTGCCCTTTAGATGGGGAGAAGTTGGTGGACACCAGGTATATGTTCACCTCACAGTTCCCTTTCTCCTCCTTCCTTCAGTTTTGATAGCAGCAACCCCATCTATACCTTAAACTCCTTGAATTTAAAGAACACATCTAAAGCCAGGTGTTGTGACACATACCTGTAGTCCTGGCACTGAGGCTAAGGCAGGAGGATTGTGAGTTAGAAACCAGCCTAGGCTACATAGTTAGACTTGTCTCAAAAAAAAAAAAAAAAAAAAAGACATTTAGTTGGCCCCGTTGGTGCATGTGCCTGAAGTCTCAGCTACTTGGGAAGCTGAGGCAAGAAGATCACTTGACCTTAGGAACTCTAGACCAACCTAAAAACAAAGAAGACATTTGGGGGCTCTTCAAGGGTGAGGGAGCCCTGCTGGCAGGATGGGGCTCCATCTTGGGTCTGGATACTGTTCCAGATGGCAGCATCTGCCTATCAGCCAGCTTTTGTCAGTCTATGGCCTTGGAACCACAGATTCTATCACAGGTACTCATTGATGGTGGGGCAGAGGGGCTCCAAAGAACTAGGGGCTAGGGCAGTGGAGGGGCTGGCTCCACCTACCAATTTTCATCACTTAGTGGGTGAAGGTAGGAGGGCTTCAACAAATTCCTGCCTTAGCCACAGCTAAACATACCATATTTTGTACAGGTGGCAGTGGAATAGAGCTTCCATTCAATTATTAATTTATCAGTCCATTAATCCATTCATCTATACAGCCATCTACCCACCTACCCTGTCCCTTACTCCTTCATCAATCTGTCCATTTAGCACTCTATTCTTCATTCAACCATCCATGTTGCCATTGTTTCAATCAATTTCACCATTCATCCATCATTTAATTTATTTTAAAAACTTTTATTGAGTGTTTATTCTGTGATAGACACTGTGCTAGCTACTTGGGATACATCAGTGAACATAATGAACATAATACTCCAGCCCTTGAAAAACTTACAAACATCCTTCTGTTTATTTATTCATGAATTCATCCATCATTCATCTTTCTATGCATCCACTCATTTATCCACCCATCAATTCATACTCATATCCATCCATCCGTTCATCCACCCATTTATCCATCCATGTTTCCCTTAATTCTTCCATGTATGCATCCATCCATCCACCATTCAGCCCCACTCTGAATACCCACACTGTGGCCTTTGTAGTGGGGCCACAGAGCACAAAGATCCCAATATCAGCCCCTGTACTTGCTGTGCTCTTAGATACCCAATGGCTTAATCAGAAAGTGGTCAGGGCTCAAGAAAGCTGTGGGAACTCACAAGATGAAGCTGACATTTTCTTTCATAGAGATTTGTTAAGAACTTTCATATGGGGTGGGAGAGAGAGCTCAGTGGTACAGTGCTTGCCTTGCTTAGCACGTACAAGACCCTGGGTTCAATACCCAGCACTGGGGGAAAAAATAGCCCTATGTAGACTTTCAACTTTCAGAGGCAGGACAAGGGAAGGGCAGAATTCCTGGAGGAGGCAACATTTCAGCATGGGTTTGAAGGATAGACATTCAAAGATGGTGTGGAGTCTAGAAGGCTGTAAGCAGCTTATTTTGCCCAAAGCAATAAGCATGTGTGGAAGGACTAGAAGGGGAAGCTATTGGCGAGTTGATTCTATAGATCCCTAAAGGGCAGTCAAAGAGACCAGATTTAATGCTGTGTGTGGGCAGCAGAGAGTCATGGAGTTGAGTCATAGAACAGTCACTCCTATTTCTGTATGTTCGACTGGGGAGAAGGTGGCTTATTCACTGGGTGCTCAAGCCACAGGACACTCAGACGCCTTCTTTCAGGAGCAGAGCTGGGCCCTGGGTGGGTGGAATTGCCTCTGCTATCAAGGGTAAAAATATCAGGCAATCCTGTCTGTGACAGGCCACACCTACTCCAGACAGACTTACCAGCCTTTCTCCCAGGATATTTCACTCAGCCTGCATCTCCAGAGAGATCAGCCCCACAGGTGGTGAAGGTGTCTTGGAGAGGACACTGACTGTGTCCCACTTGGCATTTGCTAGTCTAATCCTTGCCCCACTGGGAAGGGTTTCCTGCTATCTAGCTTTATTCTCTCCTGTTGGTTGTTGATGCTCTGTTCCAGATGAGAATGAGGCCTATAGGAAGCAAACCTAGGTGGGTGGGGGATTCCCTTCCTTCCCCTCTCCTCATTCCTCACTGACCCGTCTGCCATCTGGTCATCCTCTGTGAAGACTACCTGACCACCCTAGGAGGCAGTGAGCTATATTGCCCACATGTTGCGTCCTACTTGTTTCCTACCTCTGCTGGATGCCAGCGGCTTTGGCCTGTTGGTTATCTGGATCCATATTTCCAATTGCCTCCAAACAGGGATTCCAACACCAGATAGCAATCACACAAATGTGTGGTTCAGCAAATGTGGTTCAGAGAATCTGACACTGAGTTAAGCTGAGCTTTGAGGCTCTAGGTATCCGTGGCCAAGTCTAGGCCTCAGCCTCTCATCAGTACAATGAATTCAGATGGGAAGGACTTTCATCTCTGACAGCCTTCATTTATTCATTAATTCTTTCAACATTTATTGGTACCAACTATGTGAGAGACTCTTTGGATTCCATCCTGACACTCACCATGTAGAAGAGAATTGCTCTTCCCATTTATGGGACAGGGAACTGACGGGGAGGGGAGGACTTAGAGCAGGGCTTTGGACTGGGCTCTGTCTGCCTCCAGATGCTCTCCACAGGGCAGTCTCTGTCTACCACTCAGCTACCACTCAGTGTCCTCTCAGCTGGTTCCCTGTACCTATCCCAGCATTACCAACCTGCGATCATTGTGTGTTATATGTTACTTGCCACTACTGATCTCTCCACCCTCATCCTCTCCTGGTGGTACTTTAAAGATACTAGTTTCTATTTCTCTATTAACCCACCTGCCCATCACCCAACCCCAACCATCCATCTGCCTGCCACATCCCCCATCTCATACATACACCTACCCACCCACTCACGAATCATTCACCATCCACAGTCCCCCCACCCACCTCCCCAGCCATTTCTCATTCTTCCTCAGAGCACTTGGAGCCTGGAGAGTATGTAGGGTGCTGAGTAGCACTGCTGTTCCTGGGCAGATGGGCTGCTTCCTTTTGTTTCTAAGGTTGGTCTCCCTTCTCATACCACCTCTAGGATCCCCAAGCCAGCCAGAGGTTTTGGGGGGTTTGTTTTGTGTTTATGTGGTACTTGGGATTGAACCCAGGATCTTGTGCATGCTTGGCCTGTGCTCCACCACTGAGTTGCACATCCAGCCCCCCTTTTTATCTATATTTTTATTCTGAGACAGGGTCTTGCTAAATTGCTCAGGCTGACTGTGGCCTCGAACTCGCAATCCCCCTGACTCATCCCCTCAGTGGCTGGGATTACAGGCACGTGCCATGGTGCCTACCTCTAGCTAGAGTTTTGAAGAGATTTATGGAGTGGGGTGGGCGAGTCATCTCGGGTCCAGCCCCTGCCCACAACAGTTGACCGTAGGGGTGGGAATCAAATGAGGGACGTGTGATTGAAGTTGGTATCCACTTGGGGAGGAGGGCTGTTTAGACTCTGAAATATAATTAGGTTGTGTTTTTTGGTTTGTTTCTTTTTGGTGTGGAGGTCTGGCTATGCTATCAAGATTGGCCCCAAACTCTTGCCTCAACCTCTCAAGTAGCTGAAACTACAGGTGTGCACTGTTGCACCTGGCTTAATTAGGGTTTAGAGACCATGGCTTGACATGATTAAATTTAGAGTTTTGACTGGTGTTGGGGTGGGGTTGGCAGTTCAAATCTCTGAAGGCTAGAACTGAGATTAAATGGAGATAAAGGTTGAGGCTGAAGTGGAGGTTGGGTTTTGGCTGGGGTTGAGTTGGTTTGAGTTGGGGGTGTGATGAAGGTTTGGAGTATAGAGAGCTTTGGATCCAGGCTGGGAGTAAGGCTGGAGTTGGGTGGTGCTCCAGTTAGGTGATAGGTGAGGTTGAGAGAGGGTCTGATTTGGGCTTGGGTTTGCTGTTCTGCTTGGCCTGTGGGTCCTGGAGATAAGGTACTGGTTGGAACTGGGCTAGAGTGGCCTAAGTGGTAACCAGGTGCCCCACAGGTTAAGGAAAGGAGCTTATGGCTTTTGGGGGTTCAGATACCATGAGTCCCTGCAGCTGCTGGGCTGGGGTGAGAGTTGATCAGAGGATGTATGCTCTTAAGAACCTTGGACAGGCAAGATATTTTGGCCAAGAGAAAAGGAAAAGTCACTCACAGCCCATCAGCTGACTTTTCAGCCTTCAATAAGGCCAGACCCTGCCTCTTGGGTATCATGTCCCTATTTATATAAAAGGAGAGGCTCCCATGCTGACCTTTGAACTTTTCAGTCTTCCTGATTACTCTGGGACACCCAAGAAACTATAAGAGTGGCATACAGCAGTACAGGTGATGTGTATCCAGAAAGACCTCAAGGGGCTGTAGGAAATGGGGCAGCAGACATCTAGGTGGTCCCCCAAGTGTCCAGATAGGGGCCAGAGTACCAGCCTGGCCTTCAGGAGACACCAACTGGACATGGATGGGGAGGCTTGGTGACCTAGGAAATTAATCTAGTCGATCTCCCTGAAGCCAGAAGGACACGTTCCCAAATCACTATAGCCTGAAATTCACTTTCCCACCCCTTTACCTTGGCCTTTGGGAAGCTCTGGCCTTCTCCAAGTATCTCAGTCTGAACTTCTAGTTGAGGGTCCTTCCTGGTGGCTAACTCAGAGTAGCATCTGACTTTATCTGGCAAACAGTGACCTCTGGTGTTCTCATTCCTGCCATCTTTCCCTGTCCCTGCAGGAATATCAGCAAGAATTCATAGCTAGGTGAAGTTCCCTAAACCTGGACATGCTGCTGGTGCCAGCTCTGGGCCCTGCCTTCTCTATAAAGCTATCCTGCAGGGGCAGCAGGTGAGAGGGCACTGGGTCCCAACGGGGTTGAGATTGAAAGCCCAGGATTTCTGAGTCTTGTCACAGACTCTGTGACCTTGACCTTGGTCTCCATTCACTTTAAAAAAAAAATCCTAAGTTGAAATGAAAGTTAGAAAACATAAATTCACCATTTAAACTATGCAATTCAATGTTTTTAATATTTCAGAATATCATGAAACTACCATAACTGTCTAGTTTCAGAACCTTTTCATTACCCCAAAAGAAACCTTGAACTTGTTAGCAGTCACCCCCAATTTCCACTCACTTTGTAAATGAACTTTATTGAAGTAATAATTCATAAATGACAAATTCCCAAATTTTAAGTCATTTAATGAATTTTGACAAATGTATATAGTTGTATAACTACTACCATAATAAAAATATAGAATATATTTTTAGAATTTATAGAATATATTTCTATCACCCCCAAATTTCCCTTATATCCTTTTGCAATTAACTCTACCTCTACTCCCAGCAAACACTGATCTGCTTTTGTCACCATAGACAGAATTTTCTAGAGTTTCATATAAATGGAATAAAAGAATATGTAGCTTTTGTGTTTGGCTTTTTTCACATGTTGTTGTTAGGTGCCATCAAGTCGGTGTCTGATTCATAGCGACCCTATGTACAACAAGCGAAACACTGTTGTCATGCTTCTCTGCTATTCATAGGGTTTCCGGTGGCTGATTGTCTTTTGGGAGTGGGTTGCTGGGTCCTTCTCCCAAGCTTACAGAACCTGGTATTCCCAGGCAGTCTCCCATCTAAGTACTAACCAGGCCCAACCCTGCTTAGCTTCTGAGATCTGACGGGATCAGAGGCCACAGTGCTATGGCTGCATATTCATTTATTCCTACATGCTCTCTTCTGTCCCTACTTCAGAAGGTGTCTTTAGCACAGCCCACTCAAAATACACGTCAGGACTGGGCAGTGTCTGGGGCATCCCAGGGTCCCATTCACAGTTGCTGGTGTCAGAGGCACTCTGCTTAATGCAGGATGAACTCCAATTCCAACCATGGGCTGGATTCCTCCTCTGATCTTAAGAACATATCCTCCTGGGTCCTCCCACAGCGCCTGGCTCTTCATGAACACAGGGGACTACTGCAAGGAGCTGTCTTTTCAACTCAGGATTGCACTGCACACTGACACCACCTGGCAGTCCAGCATACAGGAAGACATGGGCTGAACCCTCTGCTATCTCACCTGTCTGCCACCTTGATTTCCACATTTGTACCCAGAGGATGGGAAGCCCCACCTCACAGGGGTGGAGAGGAGTCAAGGAATTGGCAGTGAAATGATACCAGCACAGTGCCTAGCACCAAGTAAGGATTTCACAATGCCAACTCCTTCCTTCCCTCCACCCTGGGAGAGCAAAGGGCCATGCCAAGAACCACTCCTGGCTCCATCCAGCTATTCCAAACACAAAGGCCTGCAGTCCCAAGAATTGCCGGGGGGGGGGGGGGGCGCTCACCCACATTCTTCACCTGAGTCTTCCTAGTGCTGACTTCCCGGGTGTGCCTGGATCTTCCTGCGGAAAGCTCCTACTGCCTGAGCCTGTACATCTCCATCCTCCCTATGGGCATGGACGAGGAGGAACTTAGCCTCCTACAAGGAATACTATGGATATAGTACTGACAAAAGTTTCCAGGAGGTCAGTGTCCTTCCTCCAAGGGGCAAAAACCAGGGTAATTCTTGTCTCAGTCCCAGCTGGGGCCTGTGGGGTGGTGGTAAGGATAGAGCAGGGCCTGTCTTTCCCTGTGTTTATCTTTTATCATTACTGCTGCAGTTTCACTCCATCCCTGAAGACACACCATTTGACCTCTGAGTCAGCCCTGTCCTTGTCAGAGGAGAAAACTGCAAAACTAGAGGTCCTCTTGGCATTTGGAGGGAAAATGGATCCAAGAGGCAGGGAGGGTGGAATAGGTTCCAAACCCCTGGTTAGGAGTTTACCTTGTACCTAAACTGAATATTGCCCCTGTTTGGACCTCATCTTTACCAGGAAAATGGGAATCAAAACATCTACCTTGCAGGGTTGTACTAAAAGTTAATTAAATTGAAAAAGAGAGTGAAGTGATTAGCATAAATCCTTGTATGTAGGAAGTGTTCAATAAATGCTACTGTTACTGATTCAAGGGAGGTTCATAAAAGGAAATGTTACTGTGAGCCTATTTAACTGCAGAGACTAAAGCAACAACTCTGATTTTGGTGAGAGAAAGAGTGAGGGGGGGGAGGGGAAAGGAAGGGCAGGGAAGGGAAAAAGAGGGGAGACTGAAAAGTATAACACATATGTCTGAGTCAGACATTGAGTGACTTAATTTTTCTGGAAATTGATTTTAGCACAAGTTACCCAGTGGAACAGCTGACCTGAATTCTGAGAAAATAACAATAATGACACTATCTAATATATCTTGAGCTCTTACTCTGTCCTAGGAACTGCTCAAAAGTACTGTATATATATTAAATCATTAAATCTCATAGCTGTCCTGTGAGATTTTACAAATGAGGAAATTGAGGCACAGATAGTGCCTTCATTAAGGGACTGGACCAAAATGACATAGCTAGTTGAAGTGGAGGAGCCAGGACCTGAGGCCAGGTGAACTGGCTCCAGAGACAAAGGCAATCAAAAGCTTATATGCTACCATCATCATAAAGCAATGGAAACATGTTTGAATTCCTACAAGTATGTTTGGATTTCATGGCAGGGACTCAGGCTCAGCCCCCATATTCCTGGGCCTTATTTGGGATAGAGGCAATGCTTTCACTATTGAAATGTACCCAGGCTCTGGATTAGGGATTTGCACATTTTTTCCCCCTTGCTGTGAACACTGGGTGGATAAACAGTCTTATATTTCATTATTATAGTCAGCATTCTGAATAGGCAACAAGTTTTACATCTTAATCCTGGGAAACTATAGACAAAATCTGCATAGTCTTTTCAGGTTTCATGAAGAGCTGAGAAAGCCTAGAACTCAGAATCAGGGCATCTTTATTTATTTATTTTTGAGACACTATCTCACTAAGTTGCCCAGGCTGGCCTTGAACTCTCTACTTAGCTCAGGCAGGCCTCAAAGTTGCAATCCTCCTGCCTCAGCCTCCTAAATAGCTGGGATTACAGGTGTTGTGCCACCATGCCCTGCAGGACATCTTAGCTTAGTGTAGACTGGGGCTCAGATATTTGGACTCAGGTTCACCCTAGGCCATTCCCTGGTATAGAGACCCAGATAGCATGGAAGGTGAGGGGGGCCCAGAAATGAGCCTGCAAGCAAGAAGTCAACTCTGAGTTCCTGCATCTTCTGTCCTGTAGGACCTGTGCGACTTCTGGTGTAGTGCTTCACTTTGCCATGGAAAAAGGAGCTGTGATTCCAGTTCATGAAGGAGATAGAGACCTTGGACAAGACCAAGAAGGGGGCTTGGGGTGTAGCTCAGGGGAAGAGTACTTGTATAGACAGGCCACCCTCTGGAAGACCTTTATAGATTCTCACTCTGTCTGCTGCTGATACTCCTTCTTTCTCCTGAATACCATACTAGTCTCTTGTCTCCTCTTCCCGCTACTCTACCAGATCACTTTTCTTTTTGTATGTGTGGTTCAATTTATGGACCTCCCATATTGGCCTAAGATGGGGAGCAGGGTAAGGGGCTCAGTAAATGTTTTTTGCTGGATGACCTTGCAATCTCTGGCTGTGTGAGTTTGTAGCCTCCTGGTTGCCTTCTGTCCCAGTGGCTCTCCTCCATTATAGTCCCTCAGATACTACCCCAAATTTCAGCAAAAGGGAAAGAGCCCCAAATGAGAGGCTAAAGACCTAGGTCCAAGTCTTGGCTCTGCCACTGGCTTGCTGTGCATTGCTAGGAAGTCATTTCCCCTCTCTGGAGTTCAATTTCTCATCTGCAAATTGAGGGGGGTTACATTTGATTTGGCCTGTGGTCTTGCCAACTTGACCATTCTTTGAGTTGAGAGTCCTAGGCACTGCCCTGATCAAGAACTTACTGTGGCTGTCACTGGTGTCTGAACAAGACTACAGAGATCAAAGCAGAGGGAGTGGAGCCCATTCAGAGCAGACCTTGGGGGTAGGACCCAGAACCTTGTCTCACAGCCCAGTGCTTTTTCCACAGAGTGCTAATTCCTTGGTTCATTCAGCACCTCCACCAGGATCCTTCACAGCCTCCTCTGCCATGGCTCTGCCACAGGACTGCCTCCCTCCATTCCCTTAAACTGGGGCCTTGTTGCCATCATGAGTGCACCTTTCATTTCTGCCTCTGTGCCTCTATTCATACTGTGAATATCTACCTGAACATCTTTACTGGTGGTATTGCTGACCTCCCTGTGGCTTCCCCCTTTCTCTGGCTCTACTGCCAAGTCTTTGACCTCTGCTGGGGAAGGAGCCTCATGGTTTCTCCTTCCATAGTGTTAGTAGGGATTGTGCCCTGTCCTCCCTGCCCTAAAAGCCTACCTCAAGCGCGGGCCACCTCCTCTCCTTGTTCCACTTCATGCTGCATCAGACTGAGCACCAGGGGGCAGCATTGAGCTTTGCACAGCTAGAGGCCCTTGCCTTCAGCTCTCAGATCCACTGTCCAGAGGAGTTCCCCATTCAGATGCTCCAACTCTACTGCACAGATGGGGAATCTAGCAGGACAGAGAAGAGTGTCGGAATAAGCCAGGTGCTTTGGCTTTAGGTTAAATATTTGGAGATTTAAAGATATGCGGGTGGAATTCTCTTTTTGGCTGAAATTAGCTCAGGAAAGGGGATGGCAGATACCAGCTCAAGGAGCTGAGTAAATGAGAAGCCCTGTCCTCAAGCCAGATCTGCATTTAGGCTAGGCTTCCTCTAGTGACTCTTGAGCTGATGCTTGGGGTCAACAAGCTCTTTCCTCCCCACCCGAAGCTCTAGTCCTGATCTCTAATCTCCGACACCTGACACAGGGCATGCCAGCACCATCTTTATCTGAAATCACTCTCAGTCTGTGTGTCTGAAGGCAGGTCATTCATTTTCTCAGAGCTCTTCTGCGGGGACCTCACTGAGGTCTGTGTGGGGGAGTATTTAGGACCCCCATCATCTCCTTCTAAATCTTCTCCTATTCTTTCCTTCATGGGGGACTTGATTGGGGCCCAAGCAGGTCCTTGTCTGGCTCTGCCCCACTCTGCTACCTGGGGAAGGTCTCCGAGCTTCTCTAAGCACCTTTTGTTGTTGTTAGGTGGGGTGGAGTCAGGTGTGACTCATAGCGACCCTATGTACAACAGATCGAAACATTCCCTTGACCCTGTGCCATGCCCGGCACTTTGTCAGTGCTTCAATGCTAATTGTTTCAGGAGTGGGCTGCAAGGCCCTTCTCGCATTTTGCGGGGACCTGGGGATGGAACCCAGGGTCTCAGAGAGCTCAGAGCCAGACTACTAACTGAGCTAAACCCTAGCCCTAAGAACCTTTCAGACGGGACTAAAGATCACATGTGCCTCGGAATCAGGAGGGGACGGATTCACAGAATGTGAAGAGGCAGGTGAGAACGAGACTTGGGCTCCTCCTTCCCAGCCCGGGAGTCCCTGTGTGGTGAGAGGGCGCCCATCTGGGTGTTTGTGCCCAGAATCCATAGGGAAGACCAGCCCCCTATGTGGAAGCTTGTGGGAGAGCAACAGGGTGGGTCACTCCACCCAGCGGAGGAATTTAGCTCAGAAACAAGAAAATCCCCAGGGTGAAGGGCGGTTCTACAAGGCCCGGGCCTGAGGCTCCTCACCAAGACCCTTTGGGAGGGAGGAAGACCCTGGGGTTCGAGTCTTGCTTCTTTGGAATCCTGGGAAATATCTATCATCTCGCCGTGCCTCCGTTTCCCCTTTGGCTGTGGGGGAAGGAGTCCCGCGGGCCGCGTCCTCCCGTTCAGTTCGAAGACCCCGCCAGTCCAGCCCCGCGTCTGTCTGGCCTCTCCCTCCACCCGCGCTCCGTCCCGCCACCGGCGCTGTCTCGCGGGCGCACCAGGCCGACCCAGGGGCCCCACGGCTCGGACGTCGCCAGGCCCGAGCCGGGCTCGCTCGGCGCAGGGCCGCCCCGCCCGCCGCGCCTCCCTGGGCGCCCGCATTAAAGCGCATATGCAAGCCATGAATTATCAACTGAAAGGAGTCAATTACCGGCTCGAAAAACGAGTGTCTGCGCCCGCAGCGCCCGGGGCCATCCGCCTATTTACGGAGCGATTTCCCCCGCCCGGCTGGGAAGGGGGCCTCGGGAGGGAGAGACTCAGAGAAACGGAGCCCGAGACCGGGAGGAAAAGCGCGACCGGGAGAGACGGGGAGACAGCTGGAGACAGAGCAGGGAGAGACAAGGAGACCGACCCAGCCGGACTCTCGGAGAACCTGGATGGGGGGAGATGTGAGGGGCAAAGGCAGCATCTGTCCCTTCTCTCCGCAGAGCAGCTGTGAGAGCCGGGGTCCTCAGGACCTTCAAGCCCCGTCTCTCCCTCCCCTAGGCCTCTGTGAAAGGACCCAGGCCCTGGCAAGGGAGGCCCCTCCCGGATCTGGATCTGAGAAGGGGATAATAGGAGGAGAGAGAGGTAGTTTGCAGAGGGGCCAGGCCATTTTGGTGGAAACTGGGAGCAGGCTGTGGCCTTTCGCTGTGTGGACGTGAGGAATGACCGTGAGAAAAGGAGAGGGTGTAAGGAATAGGGACAAAGTGAGGCTGGAACCTGATGTGGTCCCTCAGCATTGAGAAAGAAATGGCAAAACCAACCCTAGTGGCTCAGGAAGCCCTGTCTGTCACCCCTACACACGCCCACCAAAGCTGCTCCCTCCTCTGGAAGTGCTTTTCTTCTCTGACTCCTACTCATTCTTTGATTCTGGGCCTCCTTAGACTCTGCACCTGCCCCAGCTCTAGCACACACCACATTCTGTTCCTCAGCCTAAACCCACTTCTCCAGCAGGCAGTAGGCACCAGCAGGGGAGGATTTTGTCCAGCTTGCTGAATACTGTGCCTGCTGAGGGCGCTCCATGATATTTGCTGAATGAAGGTAGGAAGGAGTGAGCTGGGCTAGAGGGCACCTTGGCCTGAACAGAGGCTGTGACCAGAAAGGCAGGGTGGGAGGACCTGGAGTGGGCCTCCCATACAGATCAGATGGAAGCCTTCAGGCACAGTGCTGAGGTGAGGTGGAGGAATTGAGACCAGCCTTTGCTATGTAAGGGGCTGGGATTTGGCTCAGTTGGTAGAGTGCTGCGCTGCAGTCTCTGAGGTCCTGAGTTCAATTCCCAGCACCGCACAAATGGGAGAAGGACCTGGCAATCCACTCCCAAGGCAATCCCGAAACAGTTAGCCATTGAAAACCCTATGAGGGTCGCTATGAGTCGGATACCGACTCGACGGCACCTAACAACATAACATTTGCTATGTAGCAAGGGAGGGGAGCATAGGAGTAGCAGGGGTAAGTCGTGCAGGGATAGGGGGAGCTCAGCTTAGAACCATCAGCACCACCTGTCACTGCCAGAGCCCCAGGGCTTTGCCCTCAGTACTTCAGGGCCCCTGAAATCCTAGGCCCCTTTTGGATTGGGGCAGGGAACACCCAGAAACTTTAAGGAAGGAGTAAGACTTACATTGGGGCAATGGGGAGAGTCCAGGCTTGGACTCAGAGCCTTTCTCTTCTCATGTGTAACTACAGGCAAACCTCTAACTTCTGAGCCTCAGTTTCCTACTTATCCAGTGGACAGGATGGTGTCCACTTTCCATGAATGTCCTGACATCTGCATGGCACTTTCCTTAAGCAGGGAGACCCTGTCTAAGGCAAGAGCAAGAATAGCATCATTCACTGAGATTCACCAGGTACCAAACACTGGTAGTGGATTATTGCTCTCTTCCGCACAATAGTTCGGAGGCTCCTAAGTGACTGCAGATGATGAAATTCCAAGAGGCTGGGATTGGGAAGTGTCAGCATCAAATTGTGAAGCAAGCTGTAACTCCACAGCCTCTTTAAGCCTCCTAGCCTTGGCACTTGTACCCCCTGCCCTATTCTCACCCCTTCCAGCCTACCAAGTCCAGATCCACAGTGTAGGGTTAGAGGTCACAGGCAAGCAGGGCAGCTCAGGTCCAGCAGAGCAGCCCCTGGAGTCCTGTTCCTGCCATGGTGTGGGCCAGGCGTCCAGCGTGATGAGTTTGCAGCCCCGCCATGCCATTAGTGGGCAGCCAGAGGGGGTGTCTGTAAGCGCCAATGCTGGGGTTCCTGCGGCCGCTCGCCTATTAGTAGCCAGTGGCTTCATGGTGATTTATTGGGGCTTCTTCATTTCCCCTTGGTCCGCTATAAACATATTTATACCACCAGAGTGACCGATAAATTTCCCTTATGAATCCTGTTATCTCCCCTATTAACCATCCGTCACCTTTTATGCGGCCACAATGGGCCAGGCCAGGGCACAGGGGCTGGGTGGGAAGCCTGCGGTCCACAGCCCCTGAGCCTGGTGAACTCTTCACCTCCCCCACTGCTCCCCAGACAGGGCAGCCACTCCTGCTTCTGAGCTGCCTCTAAGAGAAGAACAGACTGGACTGAGGCAAGGGCTTTGAAATGTGGCTTTCTCCACGGTCTCAAATGAGAAGTCCCTCTTGGAGCTAACCTGAGTCTCTCCTACAGGAGATTCTGGCTTCACCTCTTTTAGGGGCACAGGGTGCGCCTGAAGCTGCCACTACTGCTCTTCCTCCTCTCCCCACCCTCAGCTGTCAACCTCATCCCTCTAAGTGCTGCTGGAAGTTCCACATGATCCCAGAGGGCCCTGATGCCAGCTGGCATTTGCCAGTCTCCTCTGTGCTAGTCACTTGGCATGCAGGACTCCATGTAATTCTCACCACAGCCCCAGAGCTAGGCATTTATAACCCAATTTGCCAGAAGAGGGTGAGGAAACAAGGCTCAGAAACATTCAATGAAGGGCCCAAGATCATCCTGCCAAGGGGCAGAACTGTGATTTGGGGCTTTTCTGGCTCTACATCTGGTGCTTTAACTTGCTGTGTGTACAGCCTCTCCTGGGCTGGAAGAGGTTCATCCAAGGAAGTTTTGGAGAGTCTACTAGGGAGCAGGAGAGGAGTAGGGAAAAAGGGTCTCAGTGGAAGGCTGGTAGGGAGAAGGGGGCAGACTGTGGAGTGATTTCTTTTTCTTTCCAGTTGGGGCATTTGGGCATCTGTTAAGTCAAGCCTCATGCTGTTGGAGGGAGGTGGCAAGGTCTCTGAGAGCCCTAAGGCACCTGTCCAGTCCCATCTGGCAGAGCAAGGGGCTCAAACCTGGGCTAGCCAATGAGGGCCTGGCTCAGACCTGCTCAGCTTTGTGCCTGGGGTACAGCCCTGCCCATCTCTAGGCCTTAGCCTATGGGAGGATTGGAGAGGTCTATCTTTTGAGTACTAAACATACTAGCTTCCTTGGAAGATGGTTCTGTGGGGGTATGGGATAGAGAGTGGGTACCTGGGAGTTCTGATTCATCCACCTTCACCCACAAGGTCAGTCAAAACTACTGAAAGCTCTTCTGGGGCTCAGATGACCCACACCCTCCAATGGAGAAGAATCTTGAGGTCAAGGTCTCTCCTGAGTCTGCCATCATTTTCACCCCAAGCAGGGTGGGCATAGGTGGATGTGTTTATTCCCCACTTTATAGATGAGGAAGTTGAGGCCCAGGGAGTGAAGGGATCTGAGCAAGAATGGAACCCTGAGATAAGGTCTGTGGCTGGGAGAGGACTCAGCAGCCTGAGAGAGGAGGTAGCTGAGTCAGGTCAAGGAGGGCTGAGTGTAGAGTCTTCTGGGTCTGGGGTGGCCCTTGGTGGAGGTGGGGATTCAGCTCTCTGAAAAATGTCTGATTGCTTTTGCCCCTAGCAACAGTCTCCTGGGTGATCTGGAGATAGCTGGGGCAGAGAGGATTATGGGAGTTTAGCATCCCAAGAAGCAGAGTCTCTTCTGACAAGAGGTCATTCTGGCCATTCCTCTGTTTCCCATGGTCCAGAGGGAACAGCTGTTGGGGGATGGCTATAAAACTTAGTCTGTGAGCTGGGTGCAGTGGCACACACCTGTAATCCCAGCAGCTTGGGAGGCGGAGGCAGGAGGATCGCAAGTTCGAGACCAGAGGCAGTCTGCATAACTTAGCAAGACCCAGTCTCAAAAAAAAAAAAGTGAAAAAATGGGCTGAGGATACAGCTCAGTGGTCCAGCATTTGCAGAGCATGCAAGCGTGAGGCCCTGGGTTCAACCCCCAGTACCACAAACAAACAAACAAACAAACAAACAAACAAACAAAAAACACCTTAGTCTGTATTCTAGCTCCTCACACCCCATCACCCACAGGAAACAGAGTTCATGTTGGGAGGAGACCTGGGTTCGAGACCTGCTTAGCCATTGACCTGCTGTGCATATCTGGCCCTTTCTGGGCCTTGCCCCTTAGAACACTTCTAGCTCAGACTCCAGGCTCCATGTACCCCTCAGGCCAGAACTCCTGATCTGGGAGTAGGCAGGGACAAACAGATGCCACAGCCAGTCAGTGGCTCTGGGAAGCTCTGCAGTGGTTGTCAGCCCTGCTCTGGAGGTTGCTGTCATCTGCTCCTCTCCCTCCTCTTTCCACTTGCCTTCTCAGTGCCACCACCGGTCTGTCTGCCTTCCTTCCCCTGTGATCTGACTCCTCTTCTGTTCCCCCGGTTCCCCCGTGTCCTCTCCCCTCTACAAGGTTGGTCTTCCTTGGAGGGAGCAGGGCCTTGAGCATGAAAGCTTGTCTGCTCGCTCCCTCCCTCTCCCTTTCCTCCCCCTCTGCCCTCTCCTTCTCCTGCACTCACACACATACTCTCTCTCAGTCATTTTCAATGTCATAAATTTCCACGTCTCTCTCCTCCACTCGGCTATTACCTGCGCCTCCATCACCAGGCTCCGCTTTCGCTCCCAGATGGGCTAGGCCATCTCTGCTCTGCAAATGACTTAGGGAGAGAGAGGCAGGGAAGGAGGGAGAGAAAGGAGCAGAGAGAGATGAGAGAGATTGAGAGAGAACAAGAGCATGCGGTGAGCTGCTGCAAGACAGACTTAGCAGAGAGGGAGAGAGAGGCAGACCTGGGGGTGGGGTGTTAGCCCCATTGGTCCTCCTCTGAATCCAAAGGTCATGGCCACCAGGGAACCTGCAGGCTTGGGACTCCAGGCACCTGGGCAGGATGGGTGGAGTGTGCTGAGCCTGGAGGTGGAGTCAGGTCATGGGCTCTGTCCACATGCAGTGAGGGCTGTGCTGTGGTCCTTCCCTGGGCTCCCATTTCTGCCACATGCCAGGACAGTGCTGGCAGGGGGTGGGGTGTGGGCAGACTCCTGGCACTGGCTCCTCCTGCAAGTGGGTCCTCTGTGATCAGGGTTATGTTAGGACTCACATGGAGCACAGTGTTCCCACAGTTGGGAGCAGGGCTGCCCTGGGAACCAGGGCTCTTCCTTCAGATCTGGGGCGCCAGTACCGGGGCCTTCTCAGACTGAGGCTCCTTGCTCCATGTGAGCGTCCTTCTTTGCTCTGTCTTCACGTACCCTTGGCTTCCTCAGGTCTGGTTCTTTGGAAATGACCTGGGCTGGAAAGAGTCAGGTGGTCTTGGGGCAAGTCATTTCTCAGCAACCCTGTGGGAAGGACAGTGAGGCTGAAGAAAGGCCCAGGCAGGCCAGAGTGGGCAGGCTGAGGAGAGAGTATAAGAGTCCCCTGTAGGCTGCCGAGGTGATCCTGGGAAGGACTCAGGGTAACACCAGCTGCTGAACTGCTGCTCAGAGTGATGGCCATGGTGCAAGGTGCGTGCAGACCCTGGGCCTGAAGCCAACCCCAGAACCTCTGGAGGGGTGTGGCAGCTTCTGTTCTCAATACTTCTAACTGTTCCTCACCCCCAGGGTGGCAGTGGAAAAATGCAAATATGACCATGGCTCTACCTCCCACTGAGGGCAACATCTAAGTCCCTTCTTGCCCACCCTCCCCTCTGTGTCTCCTCTGGCTTCTGCCTCCTGACAGGTCCTCAAATATGCCTAGGGCCTTCCCACTCTCTGCTCTTGTCTTTCTACAAGGCTCACTTCTTATCCCCAGCTCAAATGTTATTGCACAGAGGAGCTGACCCTGACCATCTCAGCAAATGACAAGTCTTCTTATTAATTTCTATCATGATCTTCTGAATGATTATTTTGTGGCACTTTTTATACTCAATCATTACTTGTTTACTTAGCTGTTTCCCTGTTTGGTGTCTGACTCCTCTGGTGGATTGTGTCTCCCATGAAGTCAGGAACTATGTTTGTCCTGTTCATCAGAGACAGTACCTGCCACACCATGAGCCTTTCAGAAGCATTCGTTAGCTGGGTGTGGTGGTACATGTCTGTAATACCAGCACTCAGGAGGCTGAGGCAGGAGGATTATAAGTTTGAGGCTAGCCTGAGCTGCATAGTGAAACTCTGTCTCGGGAAAATAAAGATATTTGTTGACTGAATGATATGGACATGAGTGCACCCTCCTGACCTTGGTTTGGATGGGGGTTGGTTTGGGGATGGATGTTGAGACAGGGTGATGGTCTCAAGGTTGCTGTCCATATGGAAAATTTGTTGAAATCTCAGTGTGATAAATCCCATTCCTCCAGGGAAACCCATCTTGCCCTAATGCTGGGAATTTAGCCTATGGCCAGGTGCTTATGGCCTCATTAAAAGAGTTTTCTTCAACTCAAGTCCACCCCCTGGACCTCCTCCATCTCTGGGTAAATATACATACACCCTCATACACATACATACGCACGTAGACTCACACAGGCGTATATCCCATGCACAGCGTGGTCTGAGATGAGCCACACTCACATACATCACAGAGCCTCTAATACACACCCAGATACACCAAAGTACACAAAGGGACAGATCTAGTTACCCACATTCCTGCATGTACCAGACAACCATACAGGGATATTTGTGAACAGATGTGCACACACATGTACTCCTACAAGTATATGTACTTATGTGTAGACATAGTCATCCAAACCAACTAACATCTTAGACATCAGTGGAGAAGACACCTGTTTACTTGCTTACTTGCTCACGAGTCCATTCCATAGAGTAGCAGCCTGGGCTCTTGAGCTCCCCTCTGGCAGTGCGATGAACTGCACTGGGGCCTCCACACTCCCTGGTTTCACCCCTGTGCGTGCATGTGCATGTGCATGTGCACGTGCACACGCGCGCGCACACACACACACACACACACACACACACACAGCACACTTGATCCACTACCCCAGCCCTCAAGGTCTTGTGAGAGACTCAGGCTTCTACAGACTTATTCTGCAGCCAGAGGCAGGTCTCAGCTGGAATTAGGGTCAAGGCTTGGTCTGTGGACAAGGTCAAGGTCTACTAGGTGGCTGGGCTGAGGATCATCTGGGACCAAGGCCAAAGGTCAGTCAGGGGCTAAGATTTTCTTGATACCCTCTGTCTCTGCTCACAGGTATACTCACCCCTAATTGTGCCATCCCAAGGAGCTGCTGGCAGGACCAAGACTCAGGGTCCTCCTCATGAGCCTCTGCAGCTGGTGGAAGGTGGGAGGGGGGCAGGTGGGGGCCGGGCCTGGGCAGATAGCTGTGAGGTACGTTTCCATCTCCGCGGGTCGGGCGGGCGAAGCCATTTCCAATCTGCTCTCTATCATTTTCAATATCATTAATCCCAGACACTCTATTTTCCATGCCTGCGCAGCCAGGCCCCCGAGTGTGCGCCGTGTAAAGTGACACATATTCATCACCGGCTCGTGGCGCCGGCACCGACGCTGATACAATATTAGTGTTGCCCCCCCCCCCCCCCCCCCCCCCCCCCCCCCCCCCCCCCCCCCCCCCCCCCCCCCCCCCCCCCCCCCCCCCCCCCCCCCCCCCCCCCCCCCCCCCCCCCCCCCCCCGCTTGGGGCCCGCTCCGCCCGGCTCCCCGATGGCACGAATCCATCACCTGGAGCCCGTGTCACTTTCCCCAGCAGCCACATTTGTTTGGGCACTTAGGAGGTAATTGTGGCACATTAGCTGGGGCGGGGAAGGGCGCTGGGCCCCTGAGAGGAGGGGGGCTGAGGCCTTTTCTTGCATAGCCCTAACCCATCCTGGCCTGGCCCAGCTCCTAGGCTCTGGCTGGGGTCCTAGAGACCTGGGTTCTTGCTTAGCTCTGGGAGGAGGCTCTGGAGAAGAATCCCATGTGGGAGAGGCCAACACTGGGCCCCTCAAGAGGTCTCAGAAGGGTTCCCCAGCTCCATGGGAGTGCCAGCATTCGGGCTTGCTCTAGATGGACCCCAAGCTTAGTGGAGATGGCTCTGAAACCTTTCTTGAAAGTTTGTATCCCAGCATTGAAACTGAGGGGCGGCAAACATCCCATGTCCCACATGGAGTGGGGTTAGGAGCAAGGCAGGAGGGAAGAGATGCTGCCCAGCCCTTGGGAGCCCAGCTCAGAGGGAAAACCTGGCCCTGGCCTCAAAGCTTGAGTCTGATACTCCTATTCTGATAGGAGTGGCATAGCCAGCCCTCAGGAACTCTGTCTGTGTCTGGGTGGAGAAAGACATCACTCAGCCTGACCACTAGAGGAGGCCCAGGTCAGGGTTCTCCTGGGAAGCCTGCCTAGAGGTGGTGAGCTACACATAGGGATAGCTTCTGGATTCAAGGAGATTGAGAGTGGCTACAGAGGAGGGAGGAGCAGCAGGCTGGGTCATTGATCTGAGCAGAGGCCAGCCCTCACCAGGGCATGAGTTCTGTCTCCCCAGTCCGCAGGGCTAACACCCATTAACCTCGTCAACAGACAAATTGCCCGTCTTGTCAAATTTCCATTTAAAATGCAAACTCGATTTGACAGAGTAAACCAAGTGGAGGTGGGAGCAGATAATCCAGTGGAGGCTCATTAGCAAGACCCAATGAGAGGGGTCTGCTGGGATGGGCTAACGAACTTGCCATGATGAACCTCCCAGTCTGTTACCATCCCACCAACCGTTCAATATCCTGGTGGGTCTGCTCTACTGTCCAGCCTGCTCAAGGCATCTGGGGACCCCAGCTGCTGGCCACCACCTCTGGGAGGGTACATCTGGGGGCTTTGGAATTAGCCAGAGCTGGGAACTCATCTCTGCCCCTCTGCCCATCCATTCCGTGGCCTTATGCAGCAACAACAGCAACCATCCCATCCCCAGTCCCTACTGGGACCCTGGATGTATATTGTTGGCATTGTTAATTCATTTACAACCAAGAAAGCTGGGGCTCTGGAGGTCACCCAGCTAGGAAGCAGCAGGCAGAGAGTGGCTTTGAGCCAAAATCCATCATCCCCCAACAGTCATACTTGTAGCTACCACACTACACTCTGCCTTCTTGGATTGTGAATGGATGTCCTGCCTTCCCTCTGCTTCCTTGGTTTCAGTGCTGTCGTTAGCTGTGTGGGGCTAGGAAAAGTGACTTCTCTTTGAGCCTCATTCATCTCATCTGTAAAGAATGGGTGAAAAACAGCAGATAATTTTAGTAAATTTATGGTTTACAAATACTAATAACCACGCCAGTAGTATCTGCAGCCAACTTAGCCTAGAGTGGGCCAAGGAGGGGTGGGTGTGAAGGGGAGAGAAAGAAGCCTGCTTTCCCAGGGAGCAGCTCACAAACAGACCACAGGCCCCTCCTGGCTCCCAAGACCTGCGCAGCCTCAGACTCACTCCCCCTCCTGCCTTCTCAGCTCCATGCTCAGGCCACACTGATAGGAAAGAAGCCCATGGTCACTCGCAGGGCCCGGAGTGGGGATGACAAGTCTGCCATTTCAGGGGAGGAGAGCATCCTGGGCAGGAGAAGGTCCTGCCCATTTGGCCACTGCTTCCTGCCCTGTGCTGCAGCCAGGCTGTTGCTGCCTGTTCCAAATAGTTGAAACAACAGCTGATGCTCCACTTTGCCTCCCTGCAGTGCTTCAGCTCTGTTCCATATCAGATGTACGTATGTGGGGCCTCCAACCAGGCTGGGGTTGCACCTGTTCTTGCCATCACATGCTCTGCTGTATTGCTTGGCCAAGCTGGGTGCTGGTGCTAGGTGACCTTCTGTGGGTGTCCTCTCTGGGTCTCATCCCCTGCCACTGGCCTCATAGGGAGAGCCTCCCCAGTCTTGCCTGTCCTGTCACCCAGGCCTTACTGGGCCCCAATGCTATTGCTCTGTACACATCAGTTTCCTACCATGATCCCTTACTACTTCCAAGAGTCCAAATCTCTCAGCCAGCATTCAGGGCCCTCAACAATCTGGCTTCACTTTACCTTCCAGTCCCTCTCATGGCACAGTTTTCGGTACTCTTATCTCTCTGCCTTTGCCAGCCTTGAGCTACCTCCATATCCTCATGTGGCATTCCCTTTAGACTCAGGCCCCCTTAGGGGTGGGGGTCCTCTTCTTCTTCAGACCCTCTCTTCCCCCATCCTTGCAGAGTTTTAGCAGTGAGCTGTGAGGGACCTCGTGAGACCCTAGACCCTGTCTTGGGGGAAGCTACAGAGGAGGAACAGCTGAGGAGTGGGTGGTATTCTTAGCCTCCCTCCAGTTGTCTGCAAGCCATCCTCTGAGGCTGGCCTAATTCCCTTCACAGCCCAGCTCCCATCTTCAGGGTGGTGCTTAGGGAGCTGAGAGCCCAATGCTAATGCTTAAGAAAGTCGTGGGTGGATTAGAAAGCCAGGGGGATTAGGGCCAGAGCTGGTGGCTGATGCTAGAGCGGAGCCCCTCCTCCTGAGGAAGAGGAGGCTAATCCTGCTTAGCACTGTGGAGCCAGCAGTGCTGAGGGGAGCCTTCTTCCATCCACCGGAGCTGCCTGGGCCCAGCAGGAGCAGCAGGAGGAAGATCCAGCCACCCCCTCTGTCCTTCACATGTTTGGTCCCCTCGTGTCTCCCCAAACCATCCTGCTGTGCCCCAGCCCTCCGTGGAACCCCAAAACTTCTTGTCCTGCTGTTCCCACCCACACTGTCCTGTCCGGTCACCCCTCCCAACTTCCATCTCCAGGCACTGAACTGTCCTTTAGTGCCCTGTCCATCCACACTGCCCAGAAAGCTGGTAGTGGACATTATGGTGATTCCCTAATGGCCCTCAGGGGCTGAGACACTCATTCCTGCAGCCCTGCTCACAGCTGAGTTCCTCCCTGGGGAACTATCCTTATTGGCCTCACCCACACTTACGTCCCTTTTTAGAGGCAGTCCACAGGTGACTGGGCAATGCAAGTGCACAAAGGTCTGGTCCCCTTCCCACAATCTCGGGCAACTCTGAGAAACTATCTGAGCTCCAGATCGGGCTGTGGGACTGGGTGAGGCTGTTGTTGCCAATGCATCATAGCTGGACCTGTCCCTCTAGCTAGTTCTGCCATCCCTCTGACTCCCAGCTATTGTTCACCAGAGCCCTCTCCTTAAACCCTGTACATACCCCCTCCCCAATCTCTGCAAAAAGTCTCATCCTTCCCTTCCATCCTTTCTACACTCGGAGGTAAGAAGAAGATTAGGTTGGTCTGTGATGGGCCTGAATTCAGGAGCTCCTGAACTAAATGCCAGGCCAGCAGGCATGGAGCAGAAGTCCTTCCCTGGGGATTAATCCTTGGGGCTCCTTGGTTTCAATAGTGTAGGTAGCCACATGGACTGAGTGGCAAAGGAGATCCTGTGCAGTCTGAAATCCTAACCTGAAAGGGCAGGCAGATTCCATCTGAGAAACTGGTTGAAAAAAAGGAAAGAACTTGAGCTGGGAGTGGTGGCACATGCCTATAATCCCAGCGGCTTCGGAGGCGGAGGCAGGAGAATTGCAAGTTTGAGACCAGAGGCAGTCTATGTAATTTAGCGAGACCCTGTCTCAAAAAAGTGAAAAAAAAAAAAAAAAAAAAAAGGGTTGGGGGTGCAACTCCGTGGTCCAGCACTTGTAAAGTATGCAAGTGTGAGACTCTGGGTTCAACCTCCAGTACTAAAAAAAAAAAAAAAAAAAAGAAAGAAAGAAAGAAAAAGAAAGAACGGACCAACCCTGGTCTGAGAGTTTAATCTGGAGTGGAAGGAGATCATCCCCTGGGCTGAGAGGAGAGTGGAACTCTGATTTGGGAACCAGTTCTGAGTGGGAGAAAGTGATGGGTTGGAATCTCCGGTAACAAAAGGATACATAGAGCTGAATCTGAGGGGCAACTGGCCTCTAGGCCAGGAGAAGAGCCCAACTGTCTACTTGGCTCCCTCCATCCCATTCACCCAGGTCTTTGTGATGCCTGGCTGTGGGAGAGTGGGGTTCCTAAGTGAATGATGGGTGTGTGTGTGAGAGTAATAGGAAGGACACCCACTAGCTGGCTCCTTAGCTCCAGTCAGCATGCTGCTCTGTGGAATAGAGACTATCCTGGGTGCAGAGTGTCTGAGAAATTGTGATCTAGAGTAACTGGAGAACAGGGGCAGGGAACTGGACGGGTTGACCTTTCAGTGTCAGTTTGGAATGTAGAGGGTCAGTGAAGGGGGCCACTCCCACTCTGCTCCCTACCTTTGATGGACAAATGCTAATGACATTACTAGCAATTGACCAGAAACGAATAAATAATTCAGTCTGGCTTGAAAATGGGAGAAAAGTACTTAAATGCTATTGACAAGCCGGTCCCTGGCCTCATTACCCATGCAGACTCAGGCCTCCACATCGACCATGCCCCCAGATTGCTTCCAATCCCACCATGGGCAGCCTCAGGGCCCCTCCCACCCACCTGGCTCAGGTTGAGTGGGTGGAGGTGACCCAAGGCAACCAGGTGGAGGGTTGAGATGTTCTGGCTCAGGCCATAGAACCCTCCCAAAAAGGACAGCAGTTCCCAAGCTCCTCCTTTTCCCCAAATACTCAACAGTGGCCTCTGTTCACAGAAACAGTGTCCCTGGCAGTTCCCTCTCCAGCCCCGCCCCAGGTGCACACGCAGGAGGGGGGCACAGGCGGAGCGAGCCCACAGCTGCGGCATCTTCTTCCAGGACACAGGAAGAGTGGTGACCCCCCTGGGGCAGCTGTCAGTCACCATGCTCTCAGGGAATACAAACTCATTAAATGTTTGCCTGCCTTGTCACAGGGGCCCCAGTCCCCCAGCCAGGCCTGAGGACGAGGAGGACGAAACAAATGCACAGCTGATCCTTTAAAAGCACACCCTGTATTTGTGACCCTGGAGAAGAGACAGGATTACTTACGAGTGGGGGATTACCCAGGGAAGGCCCTGGCTATGGGTTCCTAGGGAGTTGGCATTTCGAGCCCTATAGCACACATATAGTCTCCCCAGCAGCAACTCTGAAGAACAGAACTCATCATTTTCTGTAAGGCCCCTCTCTTCCGTAGCTGCCTGGGCCTGCCTGCTCTTCAGGGTGCCTCCTCTGGCATCCTCTGGCCTCTTCAGGGTAACTTTTCAGGGAGGGCATTGTTCCTGTGGTCCCTTCTCTGCTGCCAACATGTCTATGCCACAGTCATGGAGCCTCTCACAAGGTTGACAGTCAGAAGCCAACAGTACCCACTGGTCAGAGATGTGGGAGCCTCAGAGACTCTTCAGTCTAAGACCTGTGTCCCAAGCAAGGACTCCGACTCTGTAGAGGGGAATTTGAGAGGCAGGCTGTGACCTGGACCTGGGATGCTCAGGATGCTTGGTGGCTATGAAGGGCTGCACTGCAGCCCAGCTCAGCTCAGCTTAGGACACGGTTCTAAAAGGCATCCACTTCTTTGTGAGCCATATAATCTGCCTGCTGGGTGTGAGCAGAGGGCCATGGCCTCCAGGGCCTATCATTAGTACCAGACAGCTCCTTATTTCTTGTTGTGACCAGACTTCCCACCTTGCAGTCTGTTGGGTTCTGCCCGGGGTGCCCGGTCCTTGCCTCCATCCTGGTCTCTTTCCTGATGTCTGCAACAGTCCCATCCCCACCAGGGCTTGGCCCCAGGCCCTTCATTCTACTTTTGCCCCCCCACAGAGGCCTAAGGGCTCCTTAGTTCTCCAGCACAGTACTGCCAACCCTTGCTCTGGAGTGGGCTGAGAAACCCCACTCTGCTGCTTACAGTTTGCAAGGCCCTTCTTCCTCATGTTTCTTCCCACCCGTGTGTCCACTGTGTCCCAAGGGGAGTCATTTATCCTCTCCTCAGCGCAAACATTCGCAGGAGCATTAACAAGCCTAACACCCAATTAGCCTTCAATTACTCAGGCCTTAGCCAGATTTTCTGTGGTGGAGACAGAGGTAAGGAATGTGTTTGGCACTGCCTCAGGGGACCCTCCTCCTCCTCTGGATCAGCGCCTCCATTGACTACTGGTCCTGCCCAGCCAGCTGGTTCCTCACTGCTCTTACTTGCTGCCCTATGTGAGCACTCCACCATTGAACTACAGCCCTAGCTCTCTCATCTCTCTTCAAAAATTATTAAACTGGGCATGGTGACACATGCCTGTAATCCCAGCGGCTCAGAAGTGGGGAGGCAGGAGGATTGCAAGTTTGAGATGAGAGGCAGTCTGTGTAACTTAGTGAAACCCTGTCTCAAAAAGTTTAAAAAACAAAACAAACAAACAAACAAAAGGGCTGGAGGCAGCAGCTCAGTAATCCAACATTTGCAAAGCATGCAAGCCTGAGACCTTGGGTTCAACCCCCAGTACCGCAAAAAAGAAAAGAAAAGAAAAGAAAAAAAAAAAATATATATATATATTGTAATGGCTGTTTTTCTTCTTCAATACTGGGGGGGGGGACCCAGAGTCTCACACATGCTAGGCAAGTGTTCTCCCACTGAGTTGCGCTCTCAGCCTCCCCTTTTTATTTATTTTTTATTTTGAGTCAGGCTGTTAAATTGTGCAGGCTGCTTCTCGCCTAACACTCACTATTCTCCTGCCTTAGCCTACCAAGTTTGCTAGGATTACAGGTGTTCCCAAAAATGCCTGGCTCAAAATTATTGTTCTTAAATGTACATAACCAATACAAGGTTTAAAACAAAACAAAACAAAACAAAACCATAAAGCCTGGCGCATGCCTGTATTCCCAGTGACTTGGAAGGGGAAGGCAGAAGGATTGCCAGTTTGAGGCCAGAGGCACCCTGTATAACTTAGTGAGACCCTGTTTTAAAATAAAACAAATAAAAAATGGGCTCAGGGTGCAACCCAGTGGTAAAGCACTTGCAAAGTATGTGTGAGGCCTTGTGTTCAACTCCCAAGTATGGTGGGATAAAACCCTACATAATAAACATAATGCAAAACAATACAAAATGAAAAGTTAAATTGGCGTTTACTCCCTGCCCCATCAATCCCACTGTCAGTATTTGAGGGTTCTCCTTTTCCTCATGTTTTATTCTACACACACACAGAGAACCCATATAGTCTTAAGGGGTCTTATTTTAACATCTTCAAATTGGGACTATACTATTCATGTTGCTTAAGGACTACTCTGTGCTCTGACCAATGACATCTTATTTGATCTGCATTTCTCTGTTCCCTCACCTACCTTCCCTCTTCCTCTCTGCTTTACTTCCAAGCCTCTGTCTCTTCTTCCTCAGTTCCATCACTCCTGCCTTGCTCCTTCTTTAGCTCTTCTCTTTCCCCACCTCCTCCTGCCTTTCCACACCTTCTTCCCCATATATCTTCTTTCCCCTTCCCCATCTCCTTCCTCTCCTCCCAGGGCACTGTAGCCCTGGGGGAGGAGCAGCCAGAGCAGCTATTAGCTCTGCCCCCCTAATACTCTGAGTCCCACTTGCTTCTTAACACCTCCCTGAGCCGAGGCCTCTAAGCCCCATCTCCCTCTCGTCTTTCTCTAATCACTAAGGCTTATTTCTGATTTTCTGAAGTGACAAGGAGCTGGGTTTGTGGGGAGGGAGGGCTGTCAGCTAGCATCTCCTAGGATAGAGGGAGGCAGGGAGGGATGCCTGGCTGGTGTGGTGAAGTAGTAGAGACTCCAGCTAGGCCCTCCTCACTAGGAGAAGGTAGCCCCAATTCTCCAGCCTCTCTGCCTTTGCTTCCAGCGTTCCCTTAGGCCCTTCTTTCAGGCTAGAGTCTATTTTCTCTTGTTTCCTTGGTAAAAAGGAAATTGACTTCCCCCTTTCCTGTGGATAGAGTCTTGGTCCTCCAACACCCTCCCCTACTTCTGCCTCTGCCATCATCCTTCCACAAAAATGTCAGGTCCTCTAACACTCCCCCATCTCCCCCTGCTCCACTCCTTTGATCCTGGAGGTGGGGAAAGCCTCCAGGCTGCAAAGGCCTTCTTTTCTGCTTCCTACCCTATGGAAACCCGGGTCTCTCCTCCCTATCCCCAAACTATCCCTCTCAAAGCTCAGTGAATTGGCATAAATTTAATTAATTAAACAGAGTAGCAATTGTCTTGTCATTTTAAAGACATGTAAGGTATAAAATGTGTACTGAGAGTAGATGTCTCAAGAGAGGTGGATGAGGGAGCCAGGACAAATTCTGGGGAGGTACACTTGAGCCCCACTTCTAGGCCTGCTGAGTAACCCTTAATGGCTCTCCTAGGTGTCTTTGACCCTTACTTTCCTCTTCAGCTCCCTAGAACTTCTAAGAGGCCCAGCAGGAGTACCTGGCTCCTGCCTGGAAGTGTTCACCCTGCGCTAATTTAATTACATGGCCTAACTGGGCCCAGGCTTGGGAGGTGGCTAATGGCAGCTGCAGAGACAGTAAGTAATCAAGAATTAATTAAGCGTTTCTGGGGATTCCCAAGTCTGGGCCAGGGATTCCTAGGAGCTGGCTGTGGTTGGATGAGGAAAGGGGGGCCCCCTCCAGCTTCCCCCATGCTCTGCTCCTGCCTCTGTAGGGGTGGGGGAAACAGCAGGTCCTAGGTCCAGAAAGGCTTTGAGTCCAGGGCTGCCCACTAAGGCAGTCTCTGGTCAGTGGGATGTGGAACAACAGGAGCTAGTAGGAGGTGAGCTGTGTGGAGGTGGAGGTGGACTTGTTCAGTGCCTCTGGACATTTCTTTTAAGGGCTCAGCTTGCATGGAGCATCGGTGCTATCTAGGCTGGGTGAGTGAAAAGGGAAGTGTGGGGTTTAACCTCTGGATGAAGTCAGGCAGCCCTGAGTCTCAGTCTCAGTTTACCCACGTGAGAACAGGGTTTCTTTGGTCCAGGGCCTTCCTACCCACCTTCTCTCTGCCCCAAGTTTGTCCCCTACACCTTCCCAGATCTTGCTCCTTCAGACCGTTCAGGTTTCAGCTAATTCACGTCTCCTTAGAAGCCTGTGACCACGCAGTCTAATTTACCCCGCTTCTCCACTGTCACTATCATGTCACCTGGTGACTTCATTTTCTGCTCATTTATTTCTTGTATGTTCGTCGGCCTACCTCCACTAGAACTTAAGTTCCACGGAGGCAGAGGCAGCGTTGTCGGGCTCACAACTGTATTTTCAGGACCTAATGCAGCGCTGAGTTAGCAGGTGTAGGGGAGAATGAAGAAATCTCTCTGAACCTGTTTGCTCGCCTGGAAAATGGGGAGAATAGTCTGCAGGCTCGAAAGTGGTTGTGCTGGGGGGCAATGTGGAGTGCGCTCGAGAAGTGTCTAGCGCGGCGCCTGGCCAGACCTGCCGCCATCACGATGGCCACAGCTCGCTCACCACCGCATCACTAGCACATCTTAGGCTCAACCTCTAGGCCCCCGCCCCTCCCGCCGCCGCAGGCCCCGCTCCTTCCCAGGCGCCCCCGCGCCGGCGGCGCTTTGAAGCCCCAATCCGGCAAATAGAGTCAATCAATTATGAAGGGAACAATCTGGCGGCCCCTCGGGGAGCGGCGGCCGAGCGATCCCGGGGGATTAGGCCGCAAATCGCGCTGAGCCTCCCTAAGTGACAGCGAGAGAATCGCGCACGGCGACGGCGGCGGCGGCGGGAGCGGGAGGGAGCGCGGCCGCTAACCCGATTATGCAGATCTGCGGGGGGCGCGGATTAGGCCTCGGGGGCGGCTTGCCCTAAGCGGCTCGCGGATTTGGGAAAAGTTTACTCAGGCGGAGGGGGCGGAGACTCCCCTGGGCGGGCAGGCGGCCGGGACTTCTCTAGGCTGAGTGGATGCAGAACCGCAGGCCTGGGGAGCAGCGAAAGGTTGGGGCGGGGCGCTGCGGGACCAGCCACAGCCACAGCCACAGCCACAGCCACAGCCACAGCCACACTCTTTCCAGGCACAACCCTCAGGCGCGCAGTGACCTCGCTCAGACAAGCTCACAGACGGGCGCACTGGCAGTCACCTCCCCACCCACGGAAACACCCGCGGGCGCACATCCAGGCTCAACATTACACAGGCCCTCCATGGCTCACTCAGAGAGCACTGGCTAGCGGTCACAATCACACACACATGATTACTCATTCAGATGAGGTGCCTCCCCATTGTCCCAGCAGAAAGCCCCAAGGACACAAGAAGGCACAACCTTTAGCCATAGCAAGGCCCTTGCGGGCAGATGGTCAGGTGCATGGCAGTGCACCTGCCCTCTGCCGCAGACCTTCCCCAACATTCCTGGATTCTGACGGCCCCTGAGGACGTGTGTGTTAGTGTCTGTGGGCCTGTGCTTTTTCTAGTGTGGGTCTGAATCTCTGGTGTCTGGGCCCAGTCTTGGCTACTGTGACATAGGTCTTCTCAGAGTAGGTGGGAAGGAGAGTGGTACCCTGGACTGGGAAATAGACTTCATCTCCTTGGTGGGTCTGGTTAGGTCACCTCTACAGGACTTGCATCCAACACCTTCCTCACCAGGTTCCTCTGGGCCTGTTGCTTCTTTGGGGAATTATTATTGAGGAGACTAGGGAAAGAGAAGGTGGCTTCCCTTTATGTATCTGGGGAAAGGGTAGAGAGTGCAGCTCTAAGATAATCCCAGGCAGGGGTCCAGGGAAGCCTCAGCCTCTTTTCTTCTGTAAAATGGTCCCTATGTGTGATTAGTGATTATCTGTGGTTCATACATGTGCTCACACTCAAGCATATGTCCAAAGTCTGTGTCTGTCTGTGGTAACATGTATACTTTTTGATTGTGTTTGTGGGCAGTGGTATGTGTATCCTTAGCTTTACGCCCCTCACACAAACATTAGTCACAAGGAAAGACTGGGAACACACACTGATCACAGGCAGGCATTCATCTTGGACACACATTATGACATATACTCTTCACACACACACACACCAAGCCCCTGAGAAAGGCACCACAGACAGTGGACACTGAATTGCTGGCAGAGTGGCAGAGGGCAATTGCTGGGGCATGGAGGGCACCCCACCCCATGCCCGAGGCGATGATGGAGTGACCCTGTGACTGACCAGATTGATGCGAGGAGGGGTCAGGGTCAATGAGTCTTTAGCAAGCAGAACGCTGGCTGCTCCCCCCAACCCCCATGCTGTGTGCATGTGTGTGCTTGTGTGTACATCACACCCACTTTCATTGTTACTGAGAAGTGTATTTATGTGTGTGTGTGTGTGTGTGTGTGTGAGAGAGAGAGAGAGAGAGAGAGAGAGAGAGAGAGAGAGAGAGAGTTAGAGAGAGAGAGAGAGAGTTATTCCCAGCATCCTGGACACACCTTGAAGTGGTCTGGGGTGACTCTGGGACCCCAGTCATTAGAGGTAAGGGATACTCTCTGGCAGGGAAAAGTGTGCTATGGGCATTTCAGGCTTCTGGGCAGCACGGTGAGGGGGGTGTTCTCCTGTGTAGCCATAGCCAAGCCCTGGCCCTATCTGGACCTGATTCTCTTATTGGCCTTTTCTCTCCAGCTTTTCTGGATCTGAATCTCTGGGAGCAGAAGCTAGAGGGGTCAGAACTTTGGGAAGAAATCACACCAAATCACCTCTCCTTGGTGTCCTCCACCCACTGGACAGGACCTACCAGGCAGTCCCACTCTTGTCAATGTTCTTGGCCCCCCATGGGGCAATCAGGCTGATTTCATGCTCAGGAAGGATTCCTCTGACCACCCATGGGGCACATCTGATTAGGCAGCTGCAGGGAGTGCTTGGTCACAATTAATCAGTAGCCAGGCTATGGGGAGGAGCCTGCCCAGGCAGGAGCCCCATCCCAGGAGTGCACAAGGGGAGGGATTGTCACAGCCTGTGGGGCTAGAGGGAAAGAGAAGGGGAAAAGGCACCCTCCAACATACACAGGGATCCTCCAGGTGGGGGCTCAGTAGCATCTTCATGGTTCTTAGCTGGGCTGTGGGTTTCCTCCCCACAACCCTGCCGTGGTCCAAATCCTCTGCACTGGCTAGTAGATGTGTATCCTTGGGCAAGGTACTTGGACTCTCTATGCCTCAGGCTTCATCTTTAAGAATAAAATAACTCTTTCTGCCTAGGATCTGTATAAAGGAAACATAAAGCATGTAGCAGAGTGGCGGGCACATAGCAGGTGCTCAAGCTATGGGATCTTCTATTATTGTTACTATTATGTGTAGTTCAGAATAGGCACACTGCAAAAAGAATCCAACGGCCAGTGAGATCTTGACACTCCTGCCCCTGCAAAGGAGGAAGCCTGGGGAAACAGGACCCCTGGGATCCACTACAATTTTTCCTCCCCATTCAGGCTTCTCACCTAGTAGAGCACTGAAAGAATGGGGAACCAGAATGGGGCAGACTGCCCTTAGAGGAGGAATCTTAAACTCCCCCCTCCCCTCCCCTCCAGCCCACAGGGGTGGGGGTGGGGAGGAGAGGCTGGATCTGAAGTGGCTCAGTGGCTCAGTTGTTTCCATGCAGAAGCCATTACCTTCCTGGAGAGCAAAGCCCACGGTCCATCTGAGGCTGGGAGCAGGGACAAGGGGGTATAGATAGATTGGAGTGGGACTCCAGGTCTTCCCTGGGGCCTCCTTGCCTTCCCCCTTCCCCTCTGTGTCCTGGAGAAGAGTCACAGTCCCTGACCTTCTCCAGTTTGCATGGGCTCCACACTGTCCCCAGGGGTTGAGGGCAGGTGGGGCAGCAAAGAGAGAGGGGTCCCTGCCCATTGCACTCTGTAATTGATTGTGCCTACTATGTGCTGGGCCCCAGGTTTCTTCTGTTTACTTGGTACCCTCAACACAGCTGGAAACCAGCAGGGACCTTTTCAAGAAAGTCATCCAATTATCTAGCCTAGGGGTTCAACTTGGCAGTAGAAATGGGAGGAATTCCGTATGGGGGGGATGGAGGGACAGATTGGTAAGAAGAGCTTGAGCCCCTGCCTGCTAGCTTTGCATAGCAAGTGTGCTGTTTTAAGAAGACTGCCTGCCTATTTGGGATGGTTCAGAACTGCTGATGATTGATGGGAGGGCTAATGCACCCTAAGCTACCCTTTGACATCATCACAAAGGTCAAAGCCAGGCAGAGCACTTGCCCATCAGATTTCAGGTCTAGAACCTACTCAAGCTCCAGATGGCCATCTCTTGAGTCATCTTCAATGTGGATAAGGGAGGGGGGCAGTGAGGGATGGGCTCAGAATCTGGCTTGGGCTGTGTGCACATTCTTACCCAAGAATGGGATTGTGTCCAACAGATTCCTTCACAGGCCACATGCAGAGAATCCTGGCAAGGGCTTCTTCCTCCCTAGCCTTTGCCAGGTGCTGTGGACCCTCCAAGGGTGGACAGAACTAGGGGCTCTTCTTGACAGGTGCCACTGAGTCCTTGTCCACCTCGTAGCTACCTGGCTCCTATCCCCTTGGCCTCTACTGCTCTTGATCTGTCTCTCTTTGTTTCTCATGTCTGACTGTCCCTCCATGGGCCTGTGAGTCTGTGTCTCTGACTCTGAATCCCTTTCCATGTCTCTGTATCTCTATAATTATCTCTGGCTCTTCACCTCTGAATCTTTGTGTTTCTCAGTCTGTATCTCTCTGTCTCTGTCTTGAGGCTCCTCTCACTGTTGGTAAGCCTCCGTGTGGCTTTATGTGGTCTTTGTATTGTTTCCAAGGCTGTTGTAACTCAAGAGCTGAATGAAGAGGGGATGCCAGCCAGTCCTGAGGCTGGGAGGCAGAGAGTCCTAGATGCTTAGTGTCCACTCTGAGGACTTTGTCCTTCAGAGTCTGCACTTGGACTCAGTCTGGGTCACAGGACATTCTGAAGGTTGTATTTCAAAGGAGGGCCTTCTCTCTTTTTAAACAGGTAGCCCATTTCTCTGTACTCTCCGTCTTCCTTTTTCCTCCATTTTCATTCCATGAGAAGCAGTAGAGATGGTTTATGGAGTCAATCAAACCAAAGTTGAAGATCTGAACTTGCTTTTCACAAGCTTTATTTTACTAAGTTATTTGATCTCTCCCAGCCATGGACAGCCTCCTCATCTGTAAAATGGGGATAGGAACAGTCCTTATCTCTCTGGACTGTGATGAAGAGAAAATGAGGTAGTAACTATAAAACACTTAACATAGAGCTTGAGTCAAGAACTGGAAGCTACTTTTATTGCATTTCTCCATTTCTTTGTTTATACAGCCAAACATAGCTGTAGGCCCAGTGGAGTCTTATTCAATGAATACAACTTCCTTTTGTTCATTTCCTCTCTTTCCTTCTGACTCCCTTTGCTTTCACCTTTCTCTATCCCTGTATTTGGAGGGAATGGGTCATAAGAATGTGTTATGTGAGCCAGGCACGGTGGCACACACCTGTAATCCCAGTGGTTTGGGAGGCGGAGGCAGGAGGATCACAAGTTTGAGACCAGAGGCAGTCTGCATAATTTAGCGAGACCTTGTCTCAAACAGTAAAAAAATGGGCTGGATGTGTAGCTCAGTGGTACAGCACTTGCAAAGTATCCAAATGTGAGATCCTAGGTTCAACCCCCAGTACTGAAAAAAAAAAAAAAAAAAAAAAAGTTTTATGTACCCTCTATATGCCCAGCCTAGGGCCTAGTTCTGCAAATGGTGGCAGGCTCTATAAGAAATAATGTGACCTAAATGTGGGATTTATTTCTGCAAATAAGGAGAGACTTTGTAAAAGTCTTGGGCTCTGAAAATGGTAACCTGCTCTGAAAATTATCATGGGACCTGTGATAGTGACAGACTCAAAAATCAGTGATGAGATGTGCTCTGCAGATGGTAATTGGCTCTGCAACCACTTATGAGCTTTGCATCTGATTTCAGGCTCTGCAAACAAGGACAGGCTCTGTAAGTAATTCTAGGCCTCATAAACAGATACAGACTCTGTGAATTGTAAAGGCCTTTGCAAATAGTAATGGCAAGTTGTGATGGGCTCTGGAAAAGCTGAATAGTCCTTACCTGTAAAGGACAAGAGCCACCTTAAAGAGAAAAACTCTGTCTCAGTACTACTGAGAGCACGGTGCCCCTCTCTTTCTTTCCAGGTCCAATTAAAACTTCTCTGTCCATTTATTCATTGGTGTTGGGTGTGTGTTGTGGGTGGATGCATCAGAGAAGGGTGACAAGGAGTAGAATGAGGCTGTGCCCCTACTCTCAAGGTTTTGGAAAGAAAGACTTCTAAGTAGTCAAATCCATGGCAGGGGGCTTGTGTCTCTTCTTAGCCCAGCTATTTGTGACATGGGAGGTGTTTTCCCACACCAGAGGGTATGAGAATGCTAAACCGGTGTTTAAACCACACCAGGCCTTCAAGGGAACAGAAGAGAAAGCTTTGCAAAGCATGTCTTGCAGGCTGCAGCCAACTTTAAATTCTAGCTAGCACCTGAATAGCTTGGTAACAATTTAAATTTCTCTTCCCAGGTCTGGGTACATTAACAGGGAATGTATATATCTATCAAAGCACAGGGCCTACAGCGGGCAGAAGCAAGAATCTGTTCTAGTTAGGCTGCAAGTAACAGTGCTGAGGATCTGATGTTGGTTGAGATTGGGATGGGAATGATGATGGTGGTCATGGAGGTGGAGAGAAGCCAAAGAGGTGATGGTGTTGTTAGTGTGCTAATGGGGGTTGAACCCAGGGCCTTGCGCTTGCATGCTTTTGCAAGTGCTGGACCACTGAGCTGCACTTCCAGCCCATTTTTTTACTTTTTGAGACAGGGTGTCACTAAATTACGCAGACTGCCTCTGGTCTCAAACTTGCGATCCTCCTGCCTTTGCCTCCCAAGCCGCTGGGATTACAGGCGTGTGCCACTGCGCCTGGTGTTGTGCCTCAGTATATTCATCTATAATATAGGGATAATAATAGTGAATACCGCACAGAGTTATTATGAGGATTATGTGTGTAAATTTCTGTAAGTCTTTAGAAGAGTGCCTGTTGTTGTTGAGTCGGTGTCCCACTCCTAGGGACCCCACGTAGAACAGGTGAAACACTATTGTCAGTGCTTCTCTGCTATTCATTGGATTTTCAATGGCAGATTATTTTTTGGGAGTGGGTTGCCAGGTCCTTCTCCCAAGCCTACAGTATCTGGTGTTCCCAGGTGGTCTCCCACCAAGTACTAACCAGGCCCAACCCTGCTTAGCTTCTGAGATCTTATGGGATTAGATGCCTCAGTGCTTTGGCTGTAGGCCAGAAGAGTGCCTGGTACATAGGAAATGCTATGAGTGACAGCTGCTATTGCAACTTGAGGAAGGCAGAAGGGGTGATGATGATGAAGGGGATGGTGGGGATGAAGTTAATAATGGTGAGAATAGGGATAATAACAAGATTTATTGAGCATTAATTATACGCCCTGCACTATTCTAAAGCACTTTGTATGTACTGACTTGTTTAATCACCATAAACTCATAAAGTAGCTAATATAATCTCCATGTTAAAGGTGATGAAACTGAGGCCCAGAAGGCTTAACATATATATTAATGGTAGCACAGGAACTGAAGGAGCTCCTGAGCATGTGATCTTAACCACTTGTCAAATGGTGATGATTACAGAGTTGAGCACAGCAATGATAAGTGCAGGGTACATGTGAAAGCTGGGTTGTTGGTGTCAGGGAGGTCAGTGGGGGTGATGGCAGAGGTGAGGGATGGCAGCACCTGTGGTAAGGAGAATGGAGGTGAATGTGAGGGGCATGCAGGGGCAGTGAGGCCAGTAAGAGCAATCATTGGCAAAGCTCCCAGCAGGGCTTTGTGGCTGCTGAAGGGAAGCTCTGCCAGGTTTCTCAGGGTGAGGGGTGGGCAGGGAGTGGCTCCTGGCCTTCTATAAGGCTCTTTTTAAAGCAGAAGGACAGCAAGGATGTCACTTTCTGTTCAGCAGCCTGGGGCTTTGGGTCCTAGGCAATGAAGTGGGAGGAAAACAGACAAATCTTGGGGCAGTATTTGACAGAGGCTGGGACTTCCCATTGTCCTCCACCAGCTTCTTGGGATCCAGCGTCCTCTGACCCCAGTAACTACTCAGTCTGCACGCTCCTGCCAGTTCTTGGTCTGCCCTAATGCAGCAGAGGCGACAAAGGTAATCCACCCATCATGGAACTCGCCCATCCCATCACCTGCCCGGTGCCTCTCTAGCCAGCCTCTCGCTTGCTGCTGCGATGCTGAGCGGAAGCCTTAATAGAGAATCTGCCTCTGTGCTGTCTTCTCCCTGCCCGCCAGCCCGTCCCTATTATCAGCACCATCAACGGCGGCAAATGACACTCTTGGAATCTTGACTTCAATCTGATGCCTGGTCCCCGGGGCCGCGGAGAGGCGCAGGCTGGCCAGGCTGGGGGGCTGGGGCGGGGATGTGCAGTAATAGGATGTGGTCGAGGAGGATGGTCTATTAGCAGCTCTGCAAACGCTGATGAATCTCCTCCCCAGCCCCTCGGCATCCCTATCTGCATTCAGCCAGGCACAGCAAAAGGCCTTGGTGGGGAGCGGGGAAAGGGCAGCCCTAGGGGTTGGGTTGGGCTGTGCCATCTCTTAGTCCAGGTACTAGGATCCCTTGGGAGACATGGGGGTGGAGGGAACAGGAGAAAGGAGGCCACTCAGACGCTTCCTCCTGACCACATGTCTGGGAGGAAGAGGAACAGAGAGTAAGGGGTCTGTCTGAGGGGAGGTAGTTTTCCCTATTCCTGCCTTAGAGTGTCCTGGGGCTTGAGGTCTGAAAGGAGCCTCAAGGAATATCCCATCCAGCCTTCCATCCAGTCCAGACTCCCTTATCCAGGTTCTTCTTCAACTCTCTTGGGCATGGGGAGCTCAGCTCCTCCCTGGAGCTGCAAACAGTTATCCCATTGCTAAGTGCTTCCTCTTTTGAAGTTCTGATTGGCCTTTCTTGGTATCAGCATCCTGAGACCCCTTAAGGTCACTCGCCCACAACCAACACAGCCTCATAGAGTTTGGAGATAGGTAGATCTCAAGTCAGCTTCCCCAGGCCTTCACTGCTCCTTATAGCCACAAGTCTTCTGGCCTGTGTGGAATGTGTGTGTAGAAAGGTTATGAGCCCCCCTCACAGTGTACAAAAGAGGCAGGGGAGATAGTGGGTGGATCCCTGGGTGAGGGCAGGATACCAGAGTTCCAACCCAGCTCACTTGCTGGGTGACGATGGCAGAGCTACATATGCTCACCCTAACCTGCTGCTCCTTGCCCTGCCCCCTCACCAAGGGCCCTTGTGGAGAAAAGGGATGATGAAGCCCCTCAAGGAGCTTGGCAGGTCAATGCTTTGGGAAGCCCTACATTTGCGGTTAGCCCTCAGTCTATAGTATAGCCTAATTACCACCCTCTCCACCCACACAAACACAGTACCTAAGCGATAGAGGAAAATGAAGCAGAGCTTGGGTCAGCCTCTGTGTGGCAGGAGTTGGAAGGCAAGGCTCTGTCCCTTCCTGAAGGGTGCCTGGCAAGTTAGAAGCCTGAGCACCTGGGCCAGATGGACAGGGCTTTTTCCTGGGCTTTACAACGGAAGAGAGTGGCTGGTCCTGTTTGGGCTAGGACCTCAGGGCCAGGCAGGAGGGGGAGGGAGAGGAGCCATGGCCACTTCACCCTACCCCCAGGTCTGGGCCTCTGACTGTGGCACTGAACTCAATCTGTTCTGCCCACTGCCTCCACCATGCCCCATAGTCCAGAGGTCACAGATAGAAGTCCAAGCTGTTTGCCTCTGCTGAGTGGCTACCCTTAGTGCCCCCAGCAGGGGCTTATCCATCAGTCACAAGGCTGGCAGTCCTCAGGGCTAGACATACAGCCTCTTGGGCAGGGCTGGATGTGGACCAGTGGCTGGTAGGCAGCAGGGGGCACTGGCTTCTGCTCATGGGCCTGCTTGGTGGCCTCTGTTCCTTCTGTACCTTCCCTGACTCTCTTCACTCTGCCCCAGATCGCCTGTGTCCTCACCTGTGCCCATCTCTTCTTTCCCCATTACCTTATGCACCTCAATTGTCCTTTCCATCATACCCTTTTCACCTGTACATCCTCTGGTCTGTTTCCTCTCTCTTCTTTCATCACATGGCTCTCCTCTGCTCCTCTTCCCCAGTCTCTGGCTCAGGTTTCCTCTTTCCTTCCACCTCTGGGGAACTGAAAAGTCAGGATTCAGCCTGTGAAACTCCAACTGCCCCTACCTCAACCTGGCCCTTTCATTTCCATACAGCTGCAGTGGGGAATTGGAACTCCAAGAAAGGATAGGCTTTTTGATCCAACCCAGGGCATCTGGAGGTGAGAGGAGGAGGCTTTATGTCATTGAGGATATAAAGAACCTGGAGGGGGCACCCTGAGGAGAGTGCAGTTCTGACAATCTGACAGCAGGGGTCACCCGATCCTTGGTGACTTCTGGTTTGTCGCTACTCTGGGAATCATCTGGAAATACCCAAAGGGATAAATATTGAGTATGTTGTGGATGGGAACCTACAAGGTCCTCAGTAGTGGTGAGCTTTGTTCCAATCTGATATTAGCCCTGGATTGTCAGCTTTTTAAGGGAATTTTTATGTGATCCCAAAAACAACTTAATTAGAATCTTGCAAAAGCTAAATGAGATAGGGGCTTTAGACCCTTGTAGGATGGAGGGAGGAAGAGCAACTGTGGATCCCTGGAGAGGGTCATCTCCATTGTCCTCAGTCCTCAGGGAGACTGGTCACTTGTGGGGAGATAAGGAGTAAAAATATCCCTTCAGACTACTTCTCTGTCATCTACAGGCAGTGTCCTTGATCCACAGAACCCTCACATTCACACAAGCTAGGGAGGGAGAAAGTCCAAGGTGAGCCATGTCCAAGGTTCCTCTATAGACTTCCTGTCAGATGCACAGTGGCACAGAGGTCTGGGAGAGGACTGGGAGGGCTGAAGCGTCTCTGTGTGACAGTGTGACAGTGGGTGCATTCACAGATAGCATGTGGATGTGTGTGTACAGGTGTGTGTGTGTGTCTGTGTGTGTGTGTGAGAGAGAGAGAGGGAGGGGGAGAGAGAGAGAGGGAGAGACCACGCAAGGTTTTTCTTGTGCTTCCTGTGAATCCCAACTGGGTGCTATAGTGTCCCCTCCCCTACTTCAGGAAGGGGGTGAGCTTGAGGTGAAGTCAGAGCAACTGTGTGTGACATAGATTGCAACCAAGTGGAGCAGCCCTCAGGCCTGCACCATCAGCTTCTTGGTCCTTGGAGCCTGAAAACTCACCGTCATAGTATTGCTCCTCAGGAAGGAAGGTGCTGCTCCAGCTTTGAACTGTGCCATTATTATTATGGCTCTGGGATGGGCCAGCATAAGGGCCCAGAAGGGCCTAGAGAGCACCTATGCATCTGGACACAGAGGGTGACAGGGAGACTTCCTCAAGGTGGCTAGATTATCCAAGGTGGTCTTCAGATAGAACAAGCAGGAGGGATGGCCTGGAGCAGTCATCTCAGGGCATAAGGATACATTTCTGGGCCTCCCAGGGTGCTGGGAACTGGAACTGAGATCCTCAGTGTAACATGTCCCCAGCCTCCACCCCTAGCAAGCCATGGGAGGTTGGTAAATATCGTAATCAGATTAGTGGAGTAGAGACGGCAGAGATGATGGTGGGAAAATGCTCTGGGCTGGCCTTGCCCCCACTCCTCTCCTGGGAACTCAACCCTCTTTCCCTGCACAACCCTTCCCTGTGGGCCTCCTGGCTCCTCAGGAGCCTCAGCTAGCCTGAGTCATGCCCTGCCACCTGGACTTCTTTGGGCCTGGTGGAGATTTCTCCATCCCAGGTCCCTTCAGCCTAGGGAAGAGATGGGGTGGTGGAAAGTCCAGCCCTGTTGATGCCCCTTCCCAAGGAAGCTACTCTCTGGGCTCCTTTTCTCATACCACTGAGCCCCACCAGGACCACTGCCCCTTCTTCTAGCCATAGTGCTGCTCACCTGTGAGATTCCAGGGTGGCATGGAGGGAGGGAGTGTCTGGTAGAGGCCCAGGTTTACACAGGGTTGAGTCTGTCACTTCCCTCCTCAGCCTTCTCCATGGCCAAGCTGACTATAAGGCTGGGCACACAGGGCACAGGGAAGCCTGGACACACAGAATGCTGTAGGGCACAGTGAGCCAGTGGAAATGTGTCCTGTGGAAAGACTGGGCTGTCAGCCCAGCCAAATGGGGGGAAAGGCTGGGAGAATGTGGGCTGGTGTTTGATGAGGGCAGACTTGGGGAGCTGGAGGGAGTGAGATGGAGTTAAGGATTGGGGGCCAAGAATTAAGAGGGGTGGAGAATGGGTGGCTGAGGGCTTGGGAGTCTAGGCGTGGGGATGCGGGTGAGAAATGAGAGGTCAGAAGATTTAGGGGCTAGGAGTTAAGAATTGGGATGCTGGCAGGTATGGTATCAGGGCCTCACGAGAATAGCATTTGAGGGTTGTGGGTCTAGGACACCAGATGAAGGGAGAGAGGAAGTAGAGCAACCAGCCCTCTTGGACAGAGAAAGGTGTCCAGGAGTGCGCAGGAAGGAGTGTGGGACGGTCTCAGGCCAGGCCTCCTTCAGCCCCCGTGGCTGTGCTGGGGCCATCAGGGGCAGGCAGCGGGCCTCTCCTTGTAGGGCTGTCAGAGCGGGTTAGGCTCCGGGAATTGGTTCTCTGGATCATCTCCCAGGAGCCAGCAACTCCTGGCAGCTTTGTTTGGGGAAAGCACAGGGATTAGCAGGGCTGCCCCCACACCACCTCCCCAGCCGCCAGCCCCCAGTGCTTTCATCCCTGAAGGTCGATAAAGCCGCAGTGCTTTGAGATTAGGCCCCACAAAGGGGCCCCTTGTGCTCCAGCCAAGCCTTGGGGGCAGGGAGAGGAGGGGGTCCCAAGAACTCAGTGCAGGCCAAGCCCCTAAGATAAATCCTTCTCTCCTTTCCTGGCATATCCTGAATGGTCCCCAGGCCAAAGGCAGAAGACCCCTCCCACTCCCCTACCCCTAACTCCAAGACCATGTCCCCAGTGGAGGCTTGCGAAGGAACAACCCAGGCCTAGCTTGTCTCCCCTGTATGGGCATCCACCTGGGGTCATCTCAGGATGCAGGTGGATGGGGGAGTATAGGGTGTGGTGCGGGCAGTGAGGGTAGAGGTGGGAGCTTTAGCTCATAGACTGAGAAAGAACGTCAGTCCAGCCTGTTCATTGAGGAGTCAGGGAGGCCAGTGGGGATTTGGGTAGAGGAAGGAGCTTTTCCTGGGTCCCACCAAGCTCCTGGCAGAGCTGAGGTGGGAATGTGGTGAGCTTTCCTTTTCACCAGGTGTCTGAGCCCAGGCTAGAGGTCAGCAGGGGCTCTGGATGGGGTGGTTTTATGCTTCCTGCATAGAAGAAAGTGGCCAGCCAAAAAATGTTTTAAATGTGGGTTGCAGCATAAAGTTGCCAGCTATTAATTTTGCCATATAAGGGCATAAAGGGAAAACTACTAACTGCTGTCAGCATCATTTTATAGAAGAAAGGATATTTTGGCATCAAAAAAGGAGGAAAGACATAATCCCAGAATAAAGAAGATAGAGCTTCAAACTGAATAGATGTAGCTTTATGAAAATTTTCCTTCCAAAACCTTTCTTACTATTTATTGGTGTCTGAGTGAAATGTCCTGGGACTCTGAGACCAAGTGTTTTTGAAGGAGGTGCCTGTCTCAAAGGACAGAGGATCCCAGGTCCTATGCATTCAAGTCTCCTAGCCTGGAGCTCTGCCTGCCCCTCCCTGCCAGGCATGTATGGGTGGGGGTAGCTGTTTGAGCTCTAGCACTGGGAAGGCTGGGAGAAGGGTCCCTGAGACTAGGCTGCTGGTCAGGGCTCTGCTCAGGGCAGCCTTGGCCTTTGGCCTCCCCATTGCCAAGGAGGCTTAAGAGAAGGGGGAGGGAGCAGGCCTGACTGCGGTCGATAGAGGGAAATTTCTTGCTGTCCTCTTGCTCATAAAATGTTTGTGGCCAACATATTGCACAACATTCCCAGAGAGGCCACAAAAGGCAGTGCTGGGCTGCCAGGGTCAAATGGAGCTCACAGAGCCCAGCCCCTCTAATCAGACTCCCATCAGGTCACCCCTGAGGCCAATGATAGGGAGGAACCCAGGGTAATTGGGGTGGTGGTGGATATATGGGATTAGCAGGAGGAACATCAAAAGTGCTCAATATATCCCTTGTGAGAAAGTGTCCACAGGGAGCAGACTGCCAATGAGAGGCAAAAACTAGAATTATCTGATTGCTTCTAGGTCAGGTGCGGTGGCACACACCTGTAATCCCAGTGACTTGGGAGGTGGAGGCAGGAGGATAACAAGTTGGAGGCCAGAGGCAGCCTGTGCTAATTTAGCAAGACCCTGACTCAAAATAAAAAGTAAAAAGTAGAGTACAGTGTGCCTGAGGTCTTGGGTTCAACCCCTTAGTATGAGAGAGGGAGATAGAGATAGAGATAGAGATAGAGAGAATATGACATTATTCTTATGTGGCATTTATCTCACACCAGGCAATGTGTTGAATTTTAACTCATTTCATCCTTATAACTACTCTAGGGAGTAAGTATGATTGTTTCATTATTTTCTTCATTTTACAAATAAAAAAACCAAGGCACAGAGGGTAAGTGACTTGCCAAAGGTCATGGCTAGTAAATAGGAGGGCCTGGATTTGAACCCAGGCAGTCTGGCTCCAGTGCCCATGCATTACTTACCATGTATGCTATACTGCTGTACTGTAGTCCTAAGCAAAGATCCTCTCTGAGTTCCCAGTGTTACCTGGCCATGCCCTTCCCACTGCAGGACAGCTCCATGATTTTCCTGGAGTTTGGAGCCATCAAGAGGTGCTTATCATCTGGTATACACTGGGTAGAATGCAAGTGTACCGCCTAGTTCTAGTTTTTAAAAATATGTCCACTAATTTTCTACTACATCTTCCTTTGAAAGATGGAGCTTAATTCTCTTCTCCCTAAATGTGGGGTGGGCATAGTGACTTGCTTATAATGAATAAAATAGTCAAAAGGGATGAGATGTCACTTTTGAGAAGAGGTTATAAATGACCACAGTTTCAGTAAGCCCCTCCTTCTTATTTATTCTTTTTGGCTCTCTTTCTCTCTCTCAGACCCCAGTCACCAATAAGAAGTCCAGTTTATCCTGTTGGAGGGACTTTATGGACGAGAACTGAGACAGCCCTGCTGACAGCTGGCACCAACTGACAGCTAGCACCACCTACCAGCCATGTGAGCAAGCCTTCCTAGAAGAGGACTTGCCTGCCCCAGTGAAGACTTGAGATGACATAGCCCTGGCCAACAGCCTGACTGCAGGTTCATGAGAGACCATGAGCCAGAACCACCCAGCTAAGCGTCTCCTGGATTCCTAACCCTCAGAAACTATGATACAGTAAATGTTTGTTATAAGCCTATAAGTTTGGAGGGTAATTTGTTACACAGCAATGGATAATTAGTACCCTTGGCCAGTTTCATTGTCTGGAATCTCATCATCAGAGCTTTACTCCATGGGTTGTACGTTAAGTTACTTTCTCACCACCCCTGTAATAAATAACAACCTATCAATGCCCATTTTCTGGACCAGATAATGGCTAGATGGCTCCTCCAATCTAGTTAGGTGATCCATTCTGATAAAGGCATGTAGCCACTTGATCATACCCACTAGGGCAGGTGAGGGGTGATTACCCATGAGCAATTTGGATGGAGTAACAGTACTTTTAACTTCACAGCTTCTCTCTGTGGCTGTTTCTCTATCAGAAAAACCATCCCTTGCCTTTAGTTGACAGCAAGAGATCAGGGCTTTCATGGGGATGAGAGATTGAGGAGTGCTGAGCTCTTGTTGGAGTAGGGCCCAGGCTCCATGAATGCCATCTATGGGTCCTGATATTTCTGGGCTCTCTCCATTCCCTGCTCTGTAGTGGCCACAGCTGCACTTGTGGGGCCCCTCAGTATCTTCCAACTTCCCTTCATAGTCTCCACCTTTAGCCAGCTACTTACCCAGCATTAGAATGTGACTGTGCACATCTCATGTTACAGTGTGTATGTGTGAGTGTGCAAGGGCATAGAGCGAGAGAGAACTGTGCTGTAGTGGGGTAGCATTCATGTTCCGTGCATTTGATTTGTGGGTTCTGGGTGGAAAGGAGCATATGTACAGCTATATTTCTGTGTGTATCTGGGAGAGTGTATACATGTATGAGAACAGGATTATCTGTATGATAACTTTATCAGGGTGGGGGCCTGTGCACTTCATTTATGTGTCTGTGTTTGGTGCCTCTGAGATGTATGTCTATGTGTCTGGGTTTCCATGGGCAGGCACCAGTCCTGAGAGTGCCTGAGCTGTGGTCCTCAAAGGGTTAAGGGAAACAGGCACCGCCATAACTCTTAATCATAGCTTTGCAAGCTTAGCCAGTGCCCCTGTTGAAAAATGTTTCAAAAAGCAAAATAAATGATCTTTTAGTTACAGAAGTATTGATTTTGCCCACATCTAGTAATAAAGAGCAAGTCACCTGTAGCTAAAACTCTTGTAAAATATATTTTATACTCTAATAGTCTGCAGATAGAGTCACCCGCTGAGCACAGATGACAAATCTCCCCAGCGCGGCCTGCGCCCCCCATATTTCATGTCAGGGACGCGGTGGTGGTGCAGGCAGCGACAGAGCTGGGCCTCCCCGCGGGTGAGGATGTGGCCTGGTTGGCTGGAAGAAAAGAAAAAAGCGGCACATGGTCCATCCCCTGCCCCGACCCTTGGTCCTCAACATCAACCTTGTGGTGGAGGCTTAAGGCCAGCCGCAGACAGAGCACCCCTCCTATGTCTAGCTCCTCAGAAGGAGCTCCCCCAGACTCTCAAATGAAGGCATGTGAGTCCCCACCCCTGAGCTTCAGAGGCTGACAGTTTGGGATTGTGGAGCTGGGTTTAAGAGAAGAATGAACAAGGGGATGGGGGCTCCTTCCTGGCTTGAAAGCCATCATCGTAGGTGTACTCAGATCTGTTCACACCTGTGCCACAGTTTGGCCTCCCCCAGGCCTCTATGTTCACACAAAGGGACACACTTGGCCCCCAATGCACACACACACACAGGGAAACTCCAGCACACAGGGCGGCACACTTGACCCCATCCTGTATGTGCATACGCATACCACTCTGTATGTGCATTCAGACACATATGCAGGAGCTCACCTCCTGCACATCCAGCTCCCTCACACACACCAGCCGCCCATCTAAAGAACCAGGCCACATCCACTCCACTGAGAATTCCTTCAAGAACTAGATTTCTGTGTGAAATGATCCAATAGTCACTCTGGTTTGGAGTCTGCAATGCATACCACACTCTGTACCCTCCTATTAGATCTGCAGATCCAGTGAAACACCCACCCATCAGATCTCTCTCTCCCACCCCTCACTGCACATAGAAAAGAGTTGCTTAGTGGGAGCACCCTGGTCTCTTGGCCTTCTTTCCTTCTCAGATGGGATGCAGCAAGAGAAAAAATTCCAGGCCTGGGAGGCCATATACCTAGTGTCAGTCCCTCCTTTGCCCTGTCCTGATATGTGGACCTGAGTAAGTCCCTGCATTTCTCTGAGCCTCTGTTTTCATGAGGCACAACATTTCCCCCCTGTTCCAGTTCCCCGTATCCCTGATCAGGGTAGCCTTGGAGAAGCCAGAGAATCTTCCGCTTTCTTCCTCTTTGTGCCTTCCTGCAGGCAGCTGGCCAGAAACCTCTCAGAAAGGTCTGATCCACAGCCCCCAGCTAGCGTTAGGGGAATAGGGCTTGATGACACCTGACTCCTTCCCACAGTAAGGTTACCTGGGGAGCAAAGTGGTCAGAAGAAACTTGGTTTACTCACAAGCACTACAGGAGACCTCACTCCAGCTGGGGATAAATCAGGGTTTCTAACCCCTGCTGGAAAGGGAGAAGGACGTGGCAATCCACTACTGAGGCAATCCAGAAACAATTAGCCACTGAAAATTCTATGAGGGTCTCCTTGAGGAGTCAGACAGGACTCCACCATACCTAAAAACAACAAAAACTATCCCTGCTGGGGGCACTTGGGGAGAGGAGTAAGGGCAGAAATGGGGAGACTCTCTTGCTAGGTGTAAGGAAGTTCCAGAGAAGCTGAGGGGATAAGCTAGGTAGTTGGGAGGAGGGCTGGAAGGTGGATGAGGCCAGGAGCTTAAAGGGTATTTGGAAAGTGGTCGCGGTCTGAGGGATGGAGCAGGTAGTGGCCTGAGCTAGGGAGAAAAAGCACAGACAACTGAGAGGAAGTGTTGCGTGGTCGGAGAGGGCCAGGAGAATGCCGTGGCATCTTGGAGTGGTGAGTGGCAGTAGCCTGTTGGAGGGAGGGAAGGAGAAGGTAGCTGCCCGGCGCTGGGAATGGGGGTGGTGGGTGCGGGGCTGGGGAGGGCTCTTTAAGCAGCGGCCGCGCTAATAACCTGTCCAGGAGATGGCTCGTGGCAAATTGCTTTGTTAGTCTTGTCAGCGCGACCAGGGCCGCCTTCAGCGCGCGCCATGGATCAAGATGATGAATCGCCGCGGACCGCGCAGATGCGGGCGGCCCGCGGCAGGGCCCTAGGGTAGGGGTGGGCGGTGGAGGGGGCCGCAGGGGGCCCGGGCCAACGCCATTAACTCCCGAATTAGCTCTAAGCCGCCCGCCACCCAGCCACTGCTCTGGGGAGCCTCAGCCACGGAGGCGCGAGAGGACCCAGGACGAAGAGAGACTGCGCCGCCACCCTCAGCCTGGACCGTGGACTCCAGAACCCCAGCTCCTCTGGACGCCAAGCACAGTGCGCTGCCCGCCAGGGACACGGACTTCAGTCTCCCGGGCGAATCTCTTTCCGTCCTTTTGGCTTTCCGAGGGTATCCCCTGCTAACCAGGGCGGGGTGGGGAGAGCCTGGATAAGGGGGCTCCATCCCGACATTTTCTCTCTGCCCCAACCGGGTCTCCACAAGCAGCTAGGGAAGCTCGAGCTTTCTTTCAGAGTATATGTATGGGGTGGGGGGTGGCCGGGACTGGGGTTTGGCATTGCTACCCTAAACTGAACTCACACTTCAGATGGCACGGCTGGGCCAGCTCTGGGACTTAGGCCCCTAATGTCTCCAATTTTTCAGTGAAGACAGTTGGGATTCAATGTCATTGGAATTACCAGGCCAATGGGAACCTGTGAGCACTTGGTTGTCCCAAATTCCTAAATTAGTCCATCCCTTGATCACTCTTCCTCGGTACACCCAGGCAGAGATGCAGATATACAAGCATGCACACCTAAGGGACTTACAATACCACCCACAGTCTGGGTGCACATTTGTAACATATTTAAACGGATACACATATGTTATGCACATATATAAGTATATGTATATATTCATAAACACATAGGATAATGAATTTGAACAACTGCACACACACAGCCAGAAATGTACTGCTCCCCTGCAGGCTGCCCCAACAGCCCAGGACAGTCTATTGGGAGCAGGTCCCTGGTTCCTCTGGGGATGCCTTTCTCTTAAGCCTTTTAAAGGTATCACAACAGCCGGGGCAGGTGGTTGGGGAGGCTCATGAAGCAGTCTGAGGAGGAAGGCCCTGAACCATTTCCATTTTTTAGCTTCTGTCTAGACAGTGGCATTTTCTAAGTGGTTTTGTTAAACTAGTAAAACCCACACACTTTGTAGCATGCCAAACTTCCTACCACCCCAAGCCTTCCTATAGGACACAGTCCCCTTCCGTGTCCTATTCCGTTTTCCTCCTGGACATTCTGTCCCAGCAATTGAGCTTGCCAGGGATTTTGTGCCCTGTCCCACCTGAGGAATCCACAATCAACCCAGAGCCCCTGGGCTGCAATGTCTGTGGAGGCAAGGGGAGGTGTGTGTGTGAGGGCAGCTCCCTCTGTTCATGGTGTCCCCTTGTGTGAAGGCCTGTGTGTCCCTTTGAAAGTAGTCTTACCTTGGTAGTATGGACTTTTCCACGTGTTTGAGAATTGTAGTCTTATGAGGCCTGGTGTATATAATGAGAACTGGGGAATACTGGCCACTCAGGCACCACCTCCAGTTCTGGGATAGCTGGTACTGATAGGGACCTTGGCAACCTGTAATAAGAGGCAAGCAAAGGTTCCTCCAGCTGGACGCAGAGTCTATGTGGCAGACAAGTTACTTGGAAGAGCAGGTGCCAGTTTGGGTCCTGTACCCATCACCTGCAGTCCTCAGTAGTCCTCTGCCACCCAGCAGAACCTGTGTGCTATTCTCAACCATCCTGGAATCAAGTGTGGGCAGATCTGGCCCACTCAGGTCCAGGGATCATCACCCATCTGCCTGCACAGTGGCTCCTGTCTTATCTGAAGTGGGATGCTAGGAAAGGATGGATGGAGTTTGGTGTCTGGGCCAAGAAAGATGATACCTGCTCCCACCAGAAGGGGCGCTCCAGTTGGAGCAAAATTTCTCTTGGGGTGGGGGAGTGCACTTCTCAGTAAACCTTCCTGGCACCTGCACATAGGGATGGCTAGGAGAAAGGTGAGATCCATATGCGTATTACCATGGAAGGAACTTTAGGGCCCCTCCATTTACCTGTCTTTATATATGATCCCTCCACATGTGCGCCTGTGCCTATGTGTCTGTGTGACTGAATGACTGTGTGTGTGTGTGCAAAGGGCTACTGTCTTCTCCAGTATGATCCGTGTGTGTGTTTGTGCACAGAAGGCAGCAGAGTGTCCTTCCCATCAGTCCCCCGGCTTGTGTGAAGCTCCCGCAGCAGTCTTGATTATCTAAGCCGAAGAGGCAGTCTTCACTCCCCTCCCTCCTCTTCTTTCCTCTCCCCTTCTGCACAGGGCCTGGATCCCTGAAGAGAAATTAAAAGGTTATTTAAAGCCCCCGCCTCCACCTTTCTTGTCCCTTTAAATCGAGCCTAAACGGTTTTGCTTTGGCAGAAGAAATCTTTTTTGGAGCATTGGGGTGGGGGTGGGGGATCCTGGTGGGAGAGAAGGGTCTAAGCAGCCTAATCCTCTTATGCCCCCTCCTCTCCCCTCCCCTTCCTTCTGAGCTCCCCTCAAACCCCCTGAGGCACCAGCCCCTAACTCTGGCTGAAGATCTACCCCAATCCTCAAATCTGCTGGTGGCCCTTTTGCTCCACCAAGCCCAAAATTCCTGACCCTTTGGACCCAGCCTGGAGCTCTAAAATCTGCTGGCATTGTGGCCAGCCAATACCCCCCTGCTGCCCATGCCTCAGCCCCTAAGAAAACATTCCAGCTCACAGGACCTGAGAGCTTCGCTTATAGGCCAGAGGAGCACTAGAACCAGGGTCCAGCTGCCCGAGTCCCAAGTGTAAGACTTTGTGTTTACTCTGGGTGCAGCCACCTAGATTACAACTGTGCTTGAGCTGAAAATTGCACAAGGTCTCCTTACAAACACAAAGGAAATCCTACAGTTACACATGGACTGGTGCTTGGAGCACCAGTCACAAAGACACACTCCAATGTAAATCATAGTCACAGCTGCAGAGGCCAAAGGCAGACTGCACAGAGTCTTGGCCACACAAGGATGGACAAACTCCACTCACTCCTCTGTCCAAGAACCTCTACAGCTACCTCCACACACCCACACACTCAGAGCCTCCCAGAACCTCTATTTAGTAAGTAGCCATCCAGCACTAGTGAGCAGTGTGGGTGCTAACCCACTCCCTTGGTACACACGGTAGACACACTTTTTGGAAAGCTGAGCCTCACCTGGACGGGGTGCTGGCTCCAGAATGTCCTCTTCCTGTGAACCAAGTGTGCCTGGAAGGGAGCAAGGCACTGGCAAAAACCAAGAACACCAGCCCGACATTTTCCCCCACATGAGCCAGTCGTGTGTGTGTGTGTGTGTGTGTGTGTGTGTGTGTGTGTGTTTGCCTTTGTCTGTCCCCTTCCTACCGGTGACAGGTATGAGTCTTGTGTGCAAAGCTGAGAGTCCCAGCTGTGGCCTCCCAGCCTCTTCAAGGAGCATCTAGCTGTCCCACAGGTGAGCGGCTGCTGGGAGCCTTTCTGGCCTGCCTGTGGGCAATGAGATCTGAGTGTAGGGTGTAGGGCGGTGTGGTGGTCCTAGAGGTGACAGTGTTTCGGTTGTGTGGAACAGATAGGAGGAAGGTGTATATATGTGCTCGCGTAGCTCGGAACCAACCTTGAAGTGACAGTGGGGTGTGAGTCAGCGGAGGCCTCCCCACGCCATCGCAACGCACCCCAGGGGTCAAGCTCCAGGGGACACTCAGGAGGGGGCGGTTTCTGGAGACCTCTCAACGCCCCAGGGATTGGCCTGCATCTTCTGAGGGCTCTTTTAAAGCGGTGGCGATCCCGGGATCTCAAGCCAGCAGTAATGGATGGAGATTCGAGGGAGGTGATGGACGCGGGCCCGGCCCATAGACTGACTGACCGTCGGACCGCGGCCGCCTAGGCAGAAAGCTGTGCAGCTGCACCAGTGGGGCGGGGCGGGGGCGTGAGCGGCTCGTGATTGGCAGCCACCAGGGCCATTACAGAGCGCGCAGGCCTGCTCCGGGCGCCCGGGAAACGTCGTTTAAAACTCCAGACCCGGCCGCGGCGCTCGTAGATGGCAGCGGCGGAGGAGGCGGCAAGGGCCGTAGAGACCAGGTGCGAGCGGGTGGGTCTGGCGGGGCCGAGCCAGGAGGGGCGCGGGGCCACCGGGGCGGGGAGGACTTGGGCGGTGCGCTTCAAGGACTGCCGGGATCCCTTCTCACCGTCCTGCAATCTGGGACCCACTGGGAAGAGCGGAAAGTTTGAAGGGGGCTGGAGACTTGGAGACAGACGTCGAGGGGACAGAGGAATTGGAAGGGAAGCCAGAAGGACAGAGCCTGGGAGAGACGGAGGGAGTCAGAGGGGGAGACAGAGGGGGCGACACCCGGGGCTGAACCCGGAGCCCGAGGGCTAGCCACCCGGAGAGTCCGGAAGAGAGACGAGAGCCAGGGGCGAGCGAGTGGTGGGCAGGAGCGCGCCGAGGCGGGGACGGAAGCCTTGGGTCGAGGAGACGCGGGCACCCGCAGAGAACGCTTCAGATCCGTCACGGTCTTGCTTCATTTGGAAGATATTACTTCGCCCCTGAAAAAAAATAAATACAGAAAAGGTTTGGATATGAAGCGGAGACAAATCCTTCTCAGTTTGGAAGGGGGCTGCAGCAGGGGGAGCGGGGGAGGTGGCTGGGGTAATGCGGAGCAGATGCGGCCCGGGGGGTCCCGGAGCCCGCTGCCGGGGCCGGGGAGGAGGCACGGCTCGCGGCCCAGGTCCCTGCCCCGGAGAGCACAAGAGCCGCCCACGTCTCCCCAGCTTCGCTGTTCTCGCGGACTCTGCGGTGCCTGGGGCATTGCCCGGGATCCAGCGCTGTTTTCGCCCGCGCGGATCCCGTTCAAACTCTCCTGCCACCGAGGGCGCCGTCTCTCCTGGGATTGCGACTCTGCCCGAATTTTCTGGTTGGGGGTGGTTCGGCGCTCAGCTAGCATCTGCCCTCGTAGACGCGTCCTCGGGCTAGGGTCCTCCAGGTGCGTATTTGGGGCGCAGCGGCCTCGGTCCCCCGGAATTCGTTTTGCCTCCCTCGGCCTCAGCTGGCGTGGGTCTGGCGAACCCCGGCGGGGAACGCAGGCTAGGGCCAGCCCCGGGAGCCGCTCTTGCGGCGCTTGGAGGCGGGAGAGCAAAGGGAAGAAGGCACTGCCAGGGTCTCTGCTCTCGGGGCCTTTCACACCAGTGGCAATAACCCAGTCCTGGACTGCAACAGACTAACTCCCCTAATGGGCCGTTCGGGGGTCCTGGGCACCTGACTGAACTTTCTCTCAGGTCACAAGTTTCTAAACCCTACCCAGGGGCCACTGTAGCCCTGATGCATTTAGAAGGATTGAGAGGAGCCTCCTGTCCCCCGATTTTACACCGAATCTGGGGCCTCAGCGCTTCCTGGATTTCAGCCGAACTTCGAGTGGGGGGCTCTAGGTTCCCCAGGCTTGTGATTTATCCAAGAAGGGAGTTCTGGATAAGGGAAGTGGTATCCGGGGTCTTCGGCCTTTTTGCTGTCTTTCTGAGTTTGAAATCCCTCAAATCCGGCAATCCGCCGGGCCTCCAGCGTAGCCTCAAAGCGGGTTCTGCCTGGGGCTGTGGAAGGACTTTTTCGTTTTAGAAAACCTGCAGAGGCCCAGGGAAGGCCAGGATGGTGCTAGTTTTCTGGGAGCGGCTCCGGTTGACATCGGGGAGAGCGGAGGGCTTTACTGACTGAATGTGCCTTGGGGAAAGAGGCCGTTTGTACCACTGAGGTTGTCCGTGCCCTAGTCGTGGAAATTACGCAAGTTCCTGGTTCATCCGTTGCGAGGACAGTGGCGGCCCGGGTGGTAGTGGTCAATATCCTTTCCCTCTCCAGTGCTCTGGATCCTGTGCGTTGCAGGCGGGTTGGCTCTGCCCGGCGTCATGTTATGGAGTTCTATGGCCTATTTGTTTTAGGTAGGGTAACGTGTGGGTTGTTTTCAATTTTGCAGGGATTCGCGGTCCACTTTGCACCCTCAGTCCTCAGAAGGGAAAAGCACTCTGATCCAAGGATCGATGAATTTAGTCTCTACTTGCCCTTGTGGCGAACCTGCTGTGCTTATATATATGTGTAGGTGGTCAAAAAAAAAATCGAATTTGCTGCCTAGTGAGAATAAATTATCCGGATAATTGGCTCAAATTTTTCTCTTCTGTGGCTGGGGTAGACACGGTCTTTGGATAAGAAGCGGAGCATCGCCACTCTACTCTCGAGGGGGTGGTGAACACCTTGTTCTACCTCCTCAGACCTCAGGGGCGTGGACTCCTGCAAGAATTCGGTAAAATGGTTGTGGCGGCACAGACCCAGCATCGAAAGCGGAACAGAAAGGTAAAGTTTCGGAGGAGTAAAAACCCGCCCCAGGCGAAGGCCACCTCGGAAAGCAAGCACTCGGCCTTGGGATGGGGTCTTTCTCGAATAGCTGGCCTACCGGTCAGCTTCATGGGCGATGGATGAGTGTCTGGGGAACTCTTGCAGTCTCCTCCCAGATACTTTCATAGCATGATCTCATGAGATCATGAAATTGGAGCCATTTCTCCGGTCGAAATAAATTTAACTTGAGTTGGGCGCCTGGTCTGTACACACCTACTTGCACACTGGGGATCTTAAGCAGGAAACAAAGTTTCCATCTTACCCCTGGTCCCGATGCTCATTGGGCCCGGAATGGAAAAATTGATCCTGGCTCTGACTGCTGGCCTCCTGGATGCCTGGGTTCTGGGGAGCAACCGATAGAGTTGGACTATTGGAGGCCCCAGACTACCCGGTGGTTTTGAGGGCAAGGGGGTAAAACCAGACCCAGGGATGCAGCCCCCCTCTCTGAACTAATGCAGCGGGACCTTCTCCCACATTTGCCTGCTGGACGGTCCAGATTGTCACACACACACACACATACACACACACACACACACACACACACTGGTGTGCACGCGCACAAGTGCATGCTGCCGCTGACGGCCAGAGTTGGACTCATGCCTTAGAATCACCTAGGCTACTGGGCTATGGGTAACACACTTAGACACACTTCGATGAAAAGTCATACAGGCAGATCTGCTGAACACACTCACAGAACCCTTTGGTAGACACAGTTATATGCACAGTTAAAACTCACACGGTCACTCATGCTCCTCACAGGCAGAACCCTTTAGAGGAATGCTCCCAGAGGCTGCCAACTCTTCCCATTCACCCGCCTGGCAGCCCAAGGGCAGAGCATCTACACTTTTGCCCAACCTCTGCCCTCCCTGTTCACTTCCCTTGCTGAGTCTCTGGTCCTGGTGGAAGCATTCTCAATTTCCCCTGCGTTCCTATCTCACCCCCTCATCAATCCCTTCCCCATGGTCCCACTCAGCCGCCCTGCGGTGCCCATGTAAATGACAGCAATAAATATCTAATCAAGGCCCGGGGGCAACGCCACTGCCACCGCCCGCCAAAGCCCATTACTAAGCAGGCGGGCAGGCCAGGCAAGGTAGGGAGGGGTCCTGGAGGATGGGTTCGGTTCTGGCCAGCACATTGATCCTGCACTGAAGACCCCTCATTCCTATTTTAAGTGAGTCTCAGTTTCCCCTTCTGTAAGAAGGGCACAAAATTGGGCTCTCTTATACCTTGTCTGTTCCTCCCACAGTACAATGGTAGCTTTTTCAGTTTAATTATGTGTGGGTTCCTCAGATGACTTATTTGATTTTTCCCTAGTGCTGCTTGATGGGCGGATGTCCCAGCCCCCAGGTCCCTGATCCCAGCTCTGGTGGCTGTGGCTCCGGCTGCTCTTTACACTTCAGCCGGGTTTTGGCCTGCAAAGGGAACAGTCCCCTGGATTGTTGATCTGCAGACCCTTTGAGTGCCTTTTCTGGCCGCGGTTACTCCTCTCAGCTAGTCATCAGCCGCTACGTTTGGCCCCAAAGTCACTGGAGCCCAGTGAGTCTCATGGCTCCTTCTAGGCTCCCTGGCTCTAGCCACCAGGTTCTGTTTGTGTGCACCCATCTATCTGTGGGTCTGTCAGCATGAAATGCAGAAAACATGGGCTCTGCGCTGGCACCACAGATTCTTCTGCCTGCTCTTCCAGCTGTGTGAAGGTCCTGACTTGGGGCTGGAGCACCTTTTCCACAAGGGACTCTACAGTCCCTATTTCCACGCTGGGGGCTGTTGGGATCTGCACGACCCTAGAGAGACCCAGCTCATCCTGTGGGACTCTGAGTAAGGGCAAACCCAGAGGCAGTGCCACCTCGTCTGGATGTCACCCTGTCTTTTACTCCATCTTATCTATGTCCAAGTCTCCTTGGTCTTTCTCTCCAGTGCTCTAGCTGCCTCTGCTGGAAACAAAGTGGAGCGTTAAGCAATTACCCTGACAACTCTACTCCAGGGCCTGCGGTGAGGCCCCTCGGCCTCTCCCATTGCCAGCTGGCTTTCAAGAACTGATACTGAAAAAAAAACCATAACAACAAAAATTGACCTCTCCCATTTTCTCTTCCTCCTCCTGCCATATTTTGGTACCTTATTATTTTTAGATTAACTCCAGCTGCCTGATTTCTCTGCACCCAGAATATTAAGGACCTCGGAAAACTGAGAACTGTAGGTGAAAGGGCCTCCCTCAGTCTTGGCCCATTAGCCTGCAGGGGGCTAATTACCCCAATTAGTGGCTGATTTATAATTAATGGCTCGGACTGAGGGATAATTGGATATTAATGGATAACAGTTTGTGTAGGGAACTAAGCTCCTGGGCTCCTCAAAGAGGTGGTGGGTCCAGGGTTCTGTCCTAAGACCCACCTCTGACCCTGCAGCTCTCCCTGCTGGTGCCCCTACTTCATCTCTGAGCAAAGAAGGGAGGTGAAAATCTCCTTTGAGGAATTTGTGATCTCTGCATGCCTCTTGTGGAGTTCAGCACGCGGTCTAATCTGACCATGGTAAGGCAACACACCTCATGCCTACCTGCCTGTGGTCCTTGGCTCTAACTTCAGTACCACTTTGGAGGCCTTTAGTTGAGGTGGACAGAGGATGGACAGATTCTTTAATCTCAATAGCCCATTCTCTCCTGATATGGACCAGTAAGTGAGGAGCTAATGGTGGCAATGTGAGGGTCATGGTGCCTATATCAAATGCCATTGGGGAATGGGCACAGCCAAGGTGAGAGTAGTCACCAGGCCTCAGTGTGGGACAGTGGGGTTGTCAGGATTCAGTGTGTGGCAAGGTCAGGACCATAGCTATGGCCACAAGGTAACTTGGCTTCTGGTAGGACACTGAGTTTTCCTTGCTGTGATAGGGTATGGCAGGCAGGGTGGGAGGAGACTTTGAACTTAGACTCTCTGGATTCCATCCTGGCTAAGCTGCTTAGCTCTGTGGCTTTGGGCAAGTGACTTTACCTCTCTGTGTGTCAGCTATTGAAGTATCAGGGAAGGCTTCCTGGAGAAGGGAGTGCCTAAGCCTAATGTGAGGAAACATGAATTTTCCAGGCAGTAGTGGTGGAGGAACAATATTCCCAAAGGAAGCAGTGGCATCGTGGCCTTGCAGAGCTATACCTCATTGATGGGTAGGAAGGTGATGATGCAATGGATTAAGTGGGAACAGGAGGAGAGGAAGGGAGATAATGAATTTGGATATGTCTTTCAAGAAAATTTGACACTGATGGTACCAGAAATAATGGAGGTGTGTTCATTTGTTTCAAATGGGGGCAATACACATGGCTTTAAATGTGCACTGATAGGGGTAGTATAGGCAAAGACTGGTAACTCAGGGGATCAGGATCTGAGAGAGGAGGATGTGCCTAGGCTTCCCAGCTCTTAGACACCCAGAAACGAATGATGCCACATTTCTAGCCATTGTTGTTGTTAGGTGCTGTTGAGTTGGGTCCAGCTCATAGCAACCTTCATAAAGTTTTTGATGGCTGATTATTCTGAGATTGTTTTGGGAGTGGACAGCCACATCTTTCTCACATTTTTGTGGTGCTGGGATTGAACCCAGGTCCTCAGAAAGTACAGAGCTGTACTTTACTAACTGAGCTAAACCCCAGCCTGTTTCTAGTCATTAGCTCTTATAAATATATTTGTCTTTCTCTAGAATGTCTCATTGGCCATTTCTTGTGGTCTTGCTGGCTACATTGAATCACTCAGTTGTTGGTGCCCCACCTTTCAATGGGGTGGTATGGCTGGGGAGAATCTGGCACCTGGTAAGGGGAGGAAAAGGCTGGTCACTGGGTGTCCTGCATCATTGAGTGCCTGATCCAAATTGGAAGTTTAGGGAGCTTGGAAGTTTCAGCAGTGAACCAAGAGTGGATCTGGAGTACATAGAACCCCTGTAAAACAAGCAACATCTACAAGGAGTAAATGGGGTGTCCACATGCCAAGTCTGCACCCAGACCATGAGCCTGAAGGTGTTTGGGCAGAGCAAGGCAGGGGACTCCACACCCCTCACATCTTATGTTCATTGCTGATTCCTGGTAACTCAGAAATAAGGACAGTGTGGAAATAGGGGTATTTGCTGGGGTTGGGCTCAGGCTTACCAATTCCCAAACAACCCAGTCAAGGTGATTCACTTTTGAGTCTGAATTCCTCATCTGTAAAGTGAAGATAATGAAAATACCTCCCTGGTAGAACTGGAGAAAAAATTAATGAGGTTCCTTAAACTGATTGTCTGGCATAGGCCAGGTACAGAGCTTCTCTTAAACCAAGATTTTACATTTTGGGCCTAGTGGTTCAGAGTTGGAAAACTTCATTATGTGTAGCTACCCCCAATGCACACGCCCTTCGGCACGCACACGCACACACGTGAAGGAATCCATTTTCTTCAGCTTTCCTCATAGGTGGTTGGCCAGCTCTGGGTTACTCCTCTCCTCTCCTCTCCCTTCCTCTCCCCTCCTCTCCTCTCCTCTCCCCTGCTCTCCCCTCCCCTCCCCTTCTCCTCTCCTCTCCTCTCCTCTCCTCTCCTCTCCTTTTTCTTTTCTTTCTGGTACTAGCAATTGAAACATGCAAGGCAAAGCACTCAACCCCTGAGCTATATCCCTAGCCCTTCACATTTTTCTTCTTTTGCTTCCCCCCACTCTTTCTTTATTTTTCTCTTTTCTTTTTCTCTTTCTCTATCTCCCTCCCTTCCTTCTTTTCTCTCTCCTTTCCTTTCTTTTCCTTTCCTTTCCTATCTTTTTCTTTCTTGACACAGAGTCTCATTATGTAGCCCAGGCTGGTCTGCAACTCTTAATCTTCCTGCTTTAGCCTCCCAAGTGCTGGGATTATAGGCATATGCCCTGACTCCTGACTTGGTTACACACTTTTTGTGATGGAGATATCTTTCTTTCTCCTGAAGCAGCCCAATGAGTCAGTGTCATATCAGAAGAGGTCATGGAAGGTAAGGAATCAAGCCAAGATCACATAGCAGCCTAGAGTTGGGGCAGGATCTTTGACCTGGTTCCTGTGTTCATGTATTTGTGTTTTTCTGCCTACCTGAGTAAAAGTCATTTTGGAATCCAAACTGCTAGGTAGAAAAGCTGTTGTGGAAGCTCTTCCCTGGAGAGAGTCCCCAGGAACCTCTGGGGCTAAAAGGGCAGCAGCATTTCTCAGGAAAGCCAACAGGCTACTTTCAGTTCCTCTTTCTGCCATTGATGCCCAGGAATAGTCCTCATTGGAGCATATGTCTTGGCCACACCCTGGAAATAAATACCGGACAGATTCTCAGAGACCTCAGTTCTTATCCTACTTGTACCACATATTGGCTGTGAGACCTTGGGCAGAGGACTTTATCTCCCTGAATCTCAGTTTTCTCATTGATGTAATGGGGATAGTAATACCTACCTAGAAGGATTATGTTGAAGTTTATTGTGTAGGACACCTAGAATGAGTGGAGCAGGACTTGGCTCGTGGTAAATCTCCAATGAAAGGAAATCATCGCTGTTTATGAGGTGCTGTGCCTGGCCATGCCTGGAGCCATCCAGGGAGAGGAGATGCTCAGAGAATATTCATTTCCTCCCTTCTTGTTTTCTTTCCTTGTTCCCCACTGTGTGTGGGAATGAGAAGAACCCGAGAGAATTAAAAGTTCAGGGAAAGAGGAGAGGCAAAGAGCGATGGCATTGGCCTGTGGGGTGGCTGAGCCGAATGTGACCCAGGGAAGGGTCCACTTTCCTTTTAATCAAAGACGGCTTGTATGTGGTTTCCCGGCAGTGCTGCTGTTAATTTATAAAAAATGCCCCCTAATAAAATTCTGCTTGATTCTTCGATTGGCTGGGCATTAGGCCGCAGCCAGCAGCAACGTGGGGACATAACGGATGCATTTGCAGATTTGGAAAATTAAAGCCATCTATATGGCGCCTGTGGCGGGAGATCCGCCGATCTGCTTGCTTAATGAAATATAAAGATTCTTTTAACCAATGTAAGCACAATTCGACAGCTTGTGAAACACGGCTGCACTGTGATGGATGGCTCTCCTGGCTCACCAGGAATTGCGGGGCGGCACCTTTTAAATATATAATTGATTCTGTTTGGAGTGTGCAGTGGGTTGAGCGCATGCAGGGCCTGGCCTGGGGCAGAGTGCAGGGACCCCGTCTGGAGTCTACTGCAGGCCCTTTAGGACTTCCACATGGGCAACCTTCTTGTAGTGCCCATCAGCACTCAAAACTGAGTGTGGATGTAGTTCCAGCTTCTGGGCCTGGCTGAAGACTCCAGGGAGCAGATCTAGGTTTCCCTGTTGCTAGAAAAAGGCCCACTGGTCAGGGAACCCCAACCCAGGCCTATAGTCCTGGAGATAGAGGATGTGGTAGAGCGGGGACTGAGTTCATTTCTGTGGATTATACCAGGCTGTACGGGCTCTGCCTCCCTCACTATGTCTTGATCTAAAATTTTTTTTCATCTGTTCCATATTGATTATTTACTAAGAACCAGATGTCTACCTGGTTCTGTACTAGATGTTGCAGAAACAAAGATTTGATGAGAAAAAAGTGTATTTTCTCTGGCTTCTTTCTCTCTCTTTATATTTCCCTCCTTTTCTCTCTCATGCCCTGTTGAGGGGCCAAAGAGCCACAATACATTGGCCCAGCAGCAAGAGATGGGGGCCACATGTCTTCCTAGGGTACTGTTTATTGTACACTCTTCTGGTGGCACACACACACACATCATTTGCACACATGGGCCAACAGACATACTCACCCACAGAGGCACATAAAATAGCCACACATACACACATAAACACAGGCAGACGGATATACAGTTCTGCAGCCAATCCCAGTAGGACTATGTCCACACATGAGCTGCACATGGACACTGAGATGAGCTACAAATATGTGACTACGTGGTACCACATGTGCACAGATTGGCTAGGAAGTAGCATCAATTGAACAGGGTCTCTCTGTGGCCTGAGAAGAGCACTGGGGCCCTGATATCTAGGATTTTCCTTGAGGAAAAGGATGAGGCTGGGGAGAGAAGAGCTCAGCTGGGAAGACCTGGGCTCACGCACAGCCTCGTCTTACAGCATGCCAGGGAATACATGTGCCCAGGAGCGTGTGTGCTGGCGGAATCTTTTCCTTTGCTGTGTTTCTATTACTGTGGATCAAACCAGTGATGACAGAAGTAGGGGAATGGACTATGTTAGGGTGAGATCCTGCATGCTTAGGGTTTTGCACAACACAAGGTGGGAAAAACTTCTCTTGTGGAAACTTGTTCCACCACTTCCTGGCAGCATGGACTTCAGCATACTGTTCAATCATTCTACCTTTCATCGCTGCATCTGTAACATGGGGCTAATAACAGTCTCTACCTCTTATGTGTTGGAAGGATTGATGGAGATGTCTGATGTATCTGAGGGGCTTAACAAATAGTTGTTATTAATTCATTTCTCAGATCCTGGTCTCCTGAGTCCTGCTTTTGTGCCAGACCTCATAATCTTGGTTAGGGGTGGAGTGTCCAGAATGTGTGAGGTACAGTTTCTGCTCTCAAGGAGCTGGGTCTCCTGGGGGCGCTAAAGTATCTCCACAGTATTATATTCCAGGTGCTAGAATTCAGAATATGCAAGTAAGCTGGGGGCATGGCTCAGTAGTAGAGCACTTCCCTGGCATGTTCAAGGCCCTGGCTTTGATCCCCAGTATCGCCAAAAAATTTTTTAAAAAATCCATGTAAGGTGCTTAATGTGGAGTCTGGCACAGAAATTATCAGTAAAAGATAGCTATTGTTCTTGCTGTTGTCATCATTTCTATGACCTAAGCATACTTATCTGGAGCCTGGAGAAGGGAGCGATGCCTTATCAGAGGCTCTTGGGGCAGGCTCCTTTACTGAGGAGGTGTCCTAGAGTTAGGCCTTCTGAAATGGGAGGAGTTTGTCAGGTGAAGGGGAGGTAGGGGCAAGGTGTTTCGGGTAGAGAGATCAGCAGGAATGAGACATGGAGGTGACAAAAAGAAGTGGCAGGTAGTCTGGGGTGGAGGAGGGCATCAAGCTAGATGGAGAGGTACAAGTGGAGCAGATTGGCAAGGTCCTGAGGCCCACCAGAGCCAGAATGACGAGGCACTTGAGGGGCTGAACAAGGTATCTCTTTGGCTTCACTTAATAAAGGCATGTCGTGCATCAAAGAATGTGAGATCAACAATCGTTAAGTGAATTAAAATGGCATCACATTAACTGCAGTGTGTTTTAATGCAACAAAACCCTGAGTTTAGTTGGGGGAGGGTCATTGCAGCCACAGAAGTGGGGGAGGTGATGGATAAAATTACTTCTAAATTCTGTTCCTCCTTCCTTGCTGGAGCTTGTGATACATTTTGTGGCCTGATTCCATTCCTGCATCCATTGAACATATGGATAACCTTCCCAACCTACCCTCACTGCCCCTGCCCCTCCCCCAAGAAAAGGAAAGAGAAAATATAAATGTGAAAATCACCTGTAATCCCATTTGCTATCTCTCAGAGATAACCTCTGTCAACATTTCAGAGTATAACCTTCCAGACTTCTTTCCTATGCATATTTATTCATACATTACAAAAATGGGATCACATTATGCATACTGTTTTTTACCTATTTCTTCCACTCAATAATACATTGTGAACATCAGCACATACAGATACACATCACTGTTTTAAACTGTGGCACGTATTCCATTGTGGGCGTGACTGTCCCCTCATTTACTAAACTAATCCTCTCTCGATGGACAGTTAGGTTTCCAATTGTTTGCCATCATAAGCAGTGATGTGATAAATATTCCTATACACATATCTCTGCAGACTTAAGGGATATATTTCTAGAAATGGAATTGTTAAGTCAAAGATGATACACTCTCTGAAGGCTTTTGATGCAAGAAATAAAGAGCTCTTTCATCAGCAAGGAAGGAGAAAGATCATTTCTCACTCCCTTAGGTAACTCTGGTAATAATTATTAATCACATTTGCTAATCTGATTGGTGAAAAAAATTGTATTCCTTTTATTTTTCTTCCTTTGGTTAAAAGTAAGGCTGAGGTTTTTGTCATGTCAATTGGCTATTTGTGTTTCTTTCATAATAAATTGTTCACTTATTTAGCCCATCTTTTCTTAAGGTGGCCACCTTTTTATTTCTATATTAAATCTCTTTATATTTTAGAGATATTCTTTTGAATTTTTATTTGTGCTAGTTTTTAAAATCAATTTTGCTATGACATAGATACTGTGAATATTTTTCCAGGTTTGTTGTTTGCCTTTTGGCTTTGTTTATGTATATCCTGTTATACTGATGTTTAAATATTCTATATCACTGTGTCTATCCTTATTTTCTCTTAGATTTCTGTCTCTGGGGTCATGTTTATGGTGTATAGAATGGGCTTCTGTAAGTGAATGTTGTTGGAAGGTATCAGTGTATGAGTGCTTACTTAGAAATCTGCAAATCTAGCCTTCAGCTCCAGACTTCTATATCCAGCTGCCAATCTATTCTTACCTGGAAGTTGGATTCATATTTCACACTTGCCAAACCACCCTGGTGTCCAATCTCATGAGATCTTGGAAGCTAAGCAGGGTTGGGCCTGGTTAGTACTTGAATGGGAAACTGCCTGGGAATCTGGGTGCTGTAGGCTTAAGAAAAGGACCTGGCACTCCCAAAACAATCAGCCATTGAAAACCCTATGAATAGCAGAGAAGCACTGACAATAATGCCAGGCATGGCACAGTGGCAGGTAGTTTTTCGTTCGATACACATAGGGTCACTGTGAGTCGGATCTGAGTTGACGGCACCTAACAACATGTCCCTCCAAAACTATAATTTCCATTTCTCTCTTCCCAGACTTGCTTCTTCCTTAGTGCTCCTGATTCTGGAAAAGACCCAGCTTTACTCAGTTGCTTGGACCAAAATCTTGAGTTATCCTTTTGCCTTCTTTTCCATTAAAAAATACACACACACACACACACACACACACACACATGCGCGTGCACACACATATACACTCACTATACATATATATGCACACACACATAGATAGGGTGCAACTAAAAATACAGTGAACATTTAAATTATGAATTTTATTATTCTTGAAAGAGTACTTCCAGAAATGCTTCAGAAAGTGGCAAGAATGATGGGATAAGTGTGTCTGAAGCTGGGGGAAGTATTTTGGAGGGGGATTAATGGCAATGTATCTTTTCTGTACTAATTTTTTCTTTAAACATTCACTGTTCAGATACGTGCCACTGTATTTTTTATTCATGCCTCATATGTGTGTGTGTATTTTTTTCAGCACTAGGAGTTGATCCCAGAGCCTTTCCCATGCTAGGCAAGTGCTTCACCACTGAAACTTCACCTCTAGCCCCTTTTTTATGTTTTATCTTGAGACAGGGTTGCTAAGTCACACAGGCTGCCCCTAGCCTCGAGCTTGCGATCCTCCTGCTTCAGCCTCCTGAGATGTTAGGATTATAGGTCTGGTTCATTTCCTCATATCTTACAACTAAACTGTCAGCAATCATGTCAATGCTAATTCCACACTATGTCCAGAACCTGACCTCTTCTCACCATCTCTTACCACCCCTACAAAGATAATGTGGTCACTAGCCTGGACTTCTGCAGTGGCCTGCTGGCCTGGTCTCTTGGATTTTCTTCTTATCTCACTATAGCCTATTCCATGTACAGCAGCCAAAGTAAGTTTTTATTTTTTTAATTTTTTTTTAAATATGTGTTGGTGGGATACAGAGTAATAAGACTTTTGCTATATTCATTATGCAATGGTTACATCACTTTTGCTTAGACATTTGCCAGCTTACATGTTTTACATAACCATAATTCACACATATTCATAAAGTTGCATCATATATTTTGAGGTAATCCTCTCCCCCTTTGGTACTCGACTTTATTTCTCCTGCCCTTCCTCCCTTTTCAACCTCTGCTTCCCCCCCACTGATCCCTCTCCCCTTCTTTCAGCTTTGCCTATTTCCCTTCATAGATAAGTACAGTTGATCATTTTTTATATATCTATATGTGTATTTGGGAGAAGGACCTGAAAACCCACTCCCCCTACCAAAAAAAACCAATCTGCCATTGAAAAACCCTATGAATAGCAGAGAAGCACTGATAATAGTGTTTCATCTGTTGTACATAGGGTC
>VMDO01004372.1:0-70675 GCA_007922755.1 Pedetes capensis
TCAGCACCCTTGGCCACAGCCTTACTTTCCAACCATTTTTGTGAATATCTTAGACAGTGCCCAAGTTTACTATAGATAAATTCCTCTCTCAAGCGAACTAATTCAACTGTAGTACTAACCTCAGTTTGCTTCAACCCTAGAACTGAGATATAGTATCACTGTAAAATCCAGTCTGCTCATTTGAAGATAGGAAAACAGATTTGCAGCAAAGTTCAGTGACTAAGCTTATACCATTTTCATAGAGGACATGAGGCCTTCTCCATAGATGAGGGGGATAAGACTGTACCCTGAGCATTACTTCTTCTGATCTGTACATAATTATCAGGCCAGTATTAGGCAAAGTTACCTTCAAGAGACCTCATGGCTTCCAGGCTTGTAAACCTGGTCCGTGACATGATTGATATCTTCTTCCTTCAGAAATGCTAATGTGCTCAATTGAAGCTTTGCAGAGGAGATGTTGACAGTGTTCTTCTAAGCTCCATCACTGCAGAGGGAGTGTGGGTCATTAAAGTTGGACTGTTCTGGTCCTATGGGCAGGACTAGCTGAATAGGAAAGAAATGTGCATAAGTCTGGCCAAGCTCCATGCTACAAATTGCTCATTTATCTAATTAGCTTCCAATGTTTTGAGTCAGTCCTCGTAATGGTTAGATTTGAATCTCTATGGAGGAAATAGGATAGTTGGACAAAGCTAGGTTTGTGTTTCATTTTTCTTACAGATAAATATTTTGGGGCAATAGTTATATTTAAAAAGTTAAATAAATTTCTGATTAGGGTTTGACTTTTTCAAGTAGCTTCACTACAGAGTACAGAGAAGAAATGTGTTCATCATGGCAGCACAACTGCTTTTCTTCCATGCTATAAGCATTTTGCTTTGTAAATTGGTACATCACCTTTCTCACTTTGTTCATTAATTTCTCTGGGGTTAGTTAATGTATCTGCAACTCTAAGAGGTAAATCCTCCTTGGGTGCTCATCAGGATGACTCCCATGCCTATGGCCTGTGGTATGAGCAGAAATTTCCCAACAGAATATAAACTCACTGCAGGCAGGTGTTATTCTGTGTTTTCCCAGTGCTCCAGAGTACATGGGTTTTTTGTTTGTTTGCTTGGTTGTTTTTGTTTTTGTTTTTGAATGAATGAATGAATATTTGTCTGGAAGAGATAAACTTCTAGCTGTTCTTCCAGGGCAGAGGCTCCACCTGCACCTCACCCACACCATCCCAACTGGTTTCATACAGATCTGCTTTCCGGGTGGTGTTAGATACCTGGAAGGAGGTGTCATTGACTTGGTTTGTCTTCCTTTCATCAGACCATTGCATAAGCAGGAAGGAAAATGAATGTACCCCAGCAGTCGTGCTCAGACTCAGAAATGACAAGCAAGAATGGGGGAAAGAGCAGTTCTTGAGTGATTTGGCCTCCAGCAAAATTGAAAAATGGGAGAAATGGGAAAGAAAACCATAGGAAACAAAGATATGAAAGAGAGCTTCCTTTTTTATTCATAGTTCTTTTACTACTTTTCACATGGCATTTGGCAAATAAAGATATGGGTCATTTAGGCTGACCCTTATGAAATTAAAGTACAGCAAAGACAAACAAGTGTCCATTTAATTTGATTATGCGGTATCTTCAACAAAATGATAGGGACCTGAAATGATGATCCTGGTCTGGGAAGAGGATGAAAGGCAAGAGTGTATAAATCATTTTTTCCAGAAGTTTGAGTCTGAAGGAAATCAGAGAAGATGGGAGCTGGAAGAAAGCTCAAAGTTAAAATAGGTTTTTGTTTATTTGTTTTTAAGGCAGGAGATAACTGAGTATGTTTTCGAGTGTAATGTAGACCCTCTAGATGAGCCAGTAGAGAGATTCAAACTGAAAGGTATAGTGGGGAAGGAATAATCTATCTAGCAAGACTAAATTCAATGACAAAGAAGAGCATTTAGAATATAGTCCCCTTACAAAACCACTCAGATCCAGTTTCCTTAAGATAATTTCACTTCTGTTAGATACTAGACATCTTACAGGTAGTCTTTTGCAAAGAGCCATCCTAATATCAGATGATCTGCAAAGCAGCTTCTTATATAGTGCTCAGACACATCTATGAAGAGGGTTCAACCTATACTTACTTGCATTGTATAACCCCTCCCAAATATACAGACTACCTTCCATTTCAATTACCTCATGATTCCTAGAGAAGCAATGGGGTAAGATAATTATTCTGTTCTTACTTCTTAAGAATAGACTTCTTTGCAGATTGCTTTACATCAGTGTTATTCTACAGTCAGCTCTTTACACTGTGGTGTTTCTGTTTGCTGAGATGGTTAGAATGATGACCAGAAAATCCTTAGATTTGGTTGGAAAATAAAAGCACAGGGTCACTATGGTAGATGAGCCTCTACATGTAGAATGATTGGCAATCTCAAGTGAAACCAAAGAAAATTAATGATACTCAGATAAGTCTCTCGGGCAAGTCCTCCACTATAGGAGTGTATAATCATGAAAAATTTTCTTTGAAAAATGGCCCATTCCCAATAATTATATGTCAAAGAAAAAAGAACGACTTCAAACTACCTACTTTGTGTATACATTTGCAACTTGAATATAAATACACCAATGCAGGGATGCAAAGGCAGATCATCATAGTGAAGAGTCATATATTTCACTCCAGCCATGTTTCCAGTGGACAAGTTCTTGAACAAAGGGTCAAAACAGGACACTGGCAGATCGTTAGTTTAGTCACAGAGATAGTCTTCATCCTTAGCATTGTTAGCATGTGTGACTTTTGCTGCACAGAAGACTATAAAAGGATCACTTTGGGAAATGGCTTATTTCTGTAATGACATAATTACTAACACAAATACACGAACATTTCTGCCCACAAAATATATTTTATTCATGTAAAAGGCAATCTTGCAAGAGATTTGAATGAAAATAACTTGCTAAAATAGTGATTCTGTTTATATTTCCTTAGTTTTTAATTACAAATGTATTTGTTACAGAAATTAATAAAAGTAGAAAAAGTCTAGAGAAATAAAAACCACCCATTATCTCAATACCTAGAGATGTGATGTTATATACCAATTTAATATTCCAATTTCTCATGTAAAAATACCATTCTCCTTATTCCAAGTTTTTCAGAAGCATATTTAACAAATACAAAAGAAGCTATTGCATATATTAGGTAGAACCATGTGAAATTGCAACTAGATTCCTAGAAATGATGTAAGTGCTGATAATAAATATCTTTACGGTATTTTAACTTATATCATCCCCACATGTCTGTCAGCTTATTATGCTGTGTTTTGTCTGTTGCTGTGATGTTGAAAGCTATGCCACTGGTACTTCAGATACCAGTAGGGCCACCATGGTGGACCAGTTTCAGCTGAGCTTCTAAACTAAGACAGACTAGGGAAAAGGACCCAGAGCCCACTCCTGAAACAATTAACCATTGAAAACTCTGTGAAGAGTAGAGAATCATTGTCACATATAGTACCAGAAAATGAGCCCTGAGGCTGGAAGGCATTCAAGAAACTGGGAAAGAGTTGCCTATTCAAAGAAGAGTTGGCCTTAATGATGGGAATGAAGCAAAGCCCCTGGGACCTCCTTTTGCTCATGTGGCACAACTCCAAATGAGAAGAAACATACTGCTGCAACAATGGACTCAAACATAAAAAGATTGTGTGTGTCACAGTGTTGGGTAGTGCTCGGTTCTGTTGTACATAGGGTCACTATGTGTCAAATCTGACTTGTTGGCACCTAACAACAGCAATTTATGTTAGAAAACTTCTTTCCAAAATACTGAACATAATTTACTGTAAAAAGTAGTATTTACCTTCCTCCTGCTCCTCTTCTTTCTCCTCCTCCTCCTCCTCCTCTTCCTCCTCCTTATTTGGAGTATTCACAGATTTAACCTAGGACACTTCACTACTGTGCTGTGCTCCCAGCCCATTTTTCACTTTTTATTTTGAGTCAAGATCTCACCAGTTTTCACAGGCTGCCTCTGCCCTTGAACTCATGATCCTCCTGCCTCTGCCTCTTGACCCACTGGGATTATAGGCATGTGCCACCATACCTGGCTTTACTTTTCTTCTTTAGTGGTCAGCTAGAACATTTTCTATGTTAACCATTTGCATTTCTTCTTTGGGATTGCCTAGCCCTGAATTTTGCTGGCATTTGTTTTGATAGCTGAGTATTTTCTTTCAAGTTCAAGTTGTCATGTTTATGGGCTTTCCCCTCTAGTTTGTTATTTCATTTGATTTTGTTTATTTGACATACAAAAGTTTTATATATTTTTGTGTGCATAAAACTTATTTTAATTCCACTTTGCATAAGTTATCTCTGTCTACTTGTAAATTCCATTAAAAGCAAATTAAAATTAAAGATAAAGACTTATACCTAAAATGGTTGGTGTAATAATGATGTTATATCATAGATTAAATAGTAAATATGGGATTTAAACTACAAAATAATAAACCTATGTTGGTATTTTACTAGTCCTTAAATATTGGACAAATTGACTTAAAATAAAAGGTTTTTTTTAATATTGACTGAGTTTTTTCTTCTTCATCTCCTACTGTTCCTCCTCCTCCTCTTGTTCCCTCTTCTTGTCCTCCTCCCCCTCCTCCTTCATCTTTTTTGGCTTTTCTCCTTATGTGACTAAACTATGACTCTCATAAATTACATCTGGGCTTAAATGTGAAAAAAATTATGTGTATGGCACAGTGACAGATGATGTTTCATTCTCTTGTACTAGGGTCACTATGATTTGACTTAACAGCACCTAATAACAACAACAAAAATATAGTGAAGAAACTAACATGCGATTTTCTAAATAGTAGCTTTCACTGAGTAGTGGATCATTATTTCAGATAGGCAGGAAAATAGGGGGCACCACTACCTTCTTCTTCTTCTTTTTTTTTTTTTTTTTCTGGTACTGGGGGTTGAACCCAGGGCCTTGTACCTGCATACTCTGCAAGTGCTGGACCACTGAACTGCGCCCCCAGCCCTTTTTTTTTTTTAACTTTTTGAGACAGGGTCTCACTAAGTTAGGCAGACTGCCTCTGGTCTTGAACTTGCAATTCACCCGCCTCCGCCTCCCTAGCCACTGGGATTATAGGCGTGCACCACCGCGCCCGGCTTCCACTACCTTCTTATGGAGATAAAAAATGCAATTGCTCAATAGATTAAATGTAAATCCTTTTAATATGACATTTTGTATGTTATCTTCTTCATAGTAGTCTATTACCATATTTATGTTTCAGTAACTGTAACAATCTAGTTAGGAACAATTATGTTGTTGTAATAGTAGTGATCATAGTAATAGTAATATTATTTGACTTCCTAATATTGTATATGCTAGGTGTTGTTTTAAACTCTTTAAATGTATGATTTTCTTAAATCTTCCATAATAATACCATGAGGTAGATAATAATGACTTCCATTTGACAAAAGTAGAGTAGGAAGGAATGGAATCTCTTCCACAGAAAGTAGTCTGAAAAAGCATGGAAACCACAAAGGAGACTATTAGATGATCTCAGGTAGCAGAACAGAGATGAACAGTGAGAAGGACTGATCAGGACACATCTCCAGACATAGCTTCCTATGAAGGAGGAGAAATAGAGCCCTCATCCAAAAATATGCATAAATGAGAGACACAAGAAACATTAAAAAGCAAGGAAACACATCTTCTCCAAAAGACCATTATTCTTTAACCATTGAATCCAAAGATAATGAAACAGTTGAAATGTCAGACAAAGAATTTAAAAGTTTACTTGTAAAAATGATTAATGACTTCAAAGAGGACATAAATAAGCAAATAAATGAAGTAAAGAGATCAATATAGGGCCTAGGTGAGAAAGTCAACAATGTAGAAGACAAAGTTAGCAAAATGGATGAGAAATCCAGCAAGGAGATTGAGATTCAGGAAAAAACAAACAAACAGAAATGTTGGAAATGAAGACCTCAATAAACTAAATAAAAAACCTAGTGGAAAGTATCATCAGTAGACTAGGTGGAACAGAAGATAGAATATCAGGGATGGAAGATAAGGTTGAGTAAACACTACATTCATATATCAACAAAAAAATTAAAAGCGCTTGATCACAATTTTTAAGAACTTTGGGACATGATCAAGAGAGTAGGTCTAAGAATCCATGGAGTAGAAGAAGGAGCTGAGATAAAAACTGAAAGCATAGAAAACTTATTCAATGAAATTGTAGCAGAAAGTTTCCCAAATCTGGGGAAATAGATGGACATCCAATCACAAGAGATATTTAGAACACCAAATAGACATGACCAGAAAGGAATCTTACAATGGCACCTAATAATAAAAATGCCAAGATTACAGAACAAAGAAACAACAGTAAAAGCTGCAAGAGAAAGACACCAACTCACTTATGAAGGACAATCCATCAGAATTGCATCAGACCTCTCAGAACAAAGCCTAAATTCTAGGAAAGAAATCTGTAATTCAAGCCTTGAAAATAAATAATTGTCAACTAAGATTATTATATCCAGTAAGATTATCACTTAAAATTGATGGAGAAATAAAGACATTCCAAGACAAGCACACATTAAAGGAATACATAACTATCAAGCTGGCACTACAGAAGATACTTAAAGGAATCTTACCCACACAGAAAGAAGAAAATTGGTCTTTAACATGAGAGCACTGGAAAGAATAACCTTCATGGGAGAAACAAACTAAAGAGAACTAGGAAAGAAGAAGTGATGCATAACTCAAAACACCAGCAAACCTAGAATATAAATAAGGAAGAAAGAAAAGAATGAATAGTTATATGAAATAGGAAAACACTCAACCCAACAACCATCTAATATCTCTCAATAATAACCCTAAATATAAATGGTCTTAACTTTCCAACTAAAAGACTTAGATTAATTGAGTGGATTAAAAAATCCAACCATTTGTCTGCAAGAAACACATTTCACTGCCAAAGACACCCATAGACTGAAAGTAAGAGATGGAAATTGATATTCCAAGCAACAGGAAGACCCCCACAAAAAGAGAGAGGAGTAGCCATCCCTATACCAGACAAAGTAGACTTCGAGTTAAAACTAGCCCAAAGAGACAAAAACATCACTACATATTAATAAAGGGAACAATTGATCAGGAAGTTACATTTGTAAATATATATGCACTGAACATCAGTGCACTCAACTTCAGTTAAAAAAAATCACTGTTGGACTTAAATGGACAGATAGGTCCAGATACAATAAAAGACAGGACCTGGCAATCCACTCTCTAAACAATTAGCCATTGCAAACCTTGTGAATAGAAGAGAAACATTGTCAAATGTAGTACCTGAAAATGAGCACCCCAGGTTGGAAGGCACTCAAAAAATGACTGGAGAAGAGTTGCCTCCTCAAAGTAGAGTCTAACTTAATGACAGAATAAAGCCCTAGAGACCTCCATTTGTTCATGTGGCATGACTGAAAATGAAGAAGGATAACTGTAAACATCCACTAATAATTGGAATGTAGAATGTACATAGTCTGAATCTAGGAAAATTAGAAAACATTGAAAGGGAAATGGAGTGCATAAATGTTGACATTCAAGGCATCAGTGAGCTAAAATGGTCTGGCATGAACCATTTTGATTCAGATAATCATATGGTCTACAATGCTGGGAATGACAGATTAAAGAGAAATGGGGTTGCATTCATCATCAAAAAAACTCAATATCTGTCTTGAAGTACAATGCTGTCAGTGATAGAATAGTATCCATACACCTCCAAGGAAAGCCAGTTACTATGACTATTATTCAAATTTATTCATCCAACACACAAAGGCTACAAATGAACATAGGGAAGATTTTTACCAACTTCTGCAACCTGAAATTAATCAAACATAGAATCAGGATGCACTGATTCTTACTGGTGACTTGAGTACAAAACTTGGAAACAAAGAAGAAGGCTCACTAGTTGAAAAGATGGCCTTGGTGACAGAAATGATGCAAGAGATTGCGTGACAGAATTTTGTCAGACCAATGACATATTCATTGCAAATATATTTTTTCACCAACATAAATGGTGACTATACACATGGAATTTACCAGATGAAACATACAGGAACCAAATTGACTACATTTGTGGAAAGAGATAATGGAAAATCTCAATATTAAGTATGAGAACAATACCAGGAGCTGACAGTGGACATAAACTGCTCACACACAAATTCAAATTGAAACTGAAGAAAATCAGAACAAGTGTACAAAAGCCAAGGTATGACCCTGAGTGTTCCCACCTGGGTTCAGAGACCACTTCAAGAACAGTTTGATGCATTGGACACTAAAGATGGAAGACCACATGAGTTGTGGCATGACATCAAAGACATCATTGATAAGGAAAGCAAAAAGTTATTAAAAAGATAAGAAAAAAAAGGACCAAATTACATATCAAAAGAAACTTAGAAACTTGCCCTTGAAAGTCAAGTTAAGGAACAAAACAGAAGATTTCAAAGGGTAGGTAGAGAAGAAAAGAAATCAAATATTATAATAACATGTACAAAGAGCTGGGGATGGGAAACCTACACTGTTTTTCTCAAGCTTAAGGAATTGAAGAAAAATTCAAGCCTTGAGTGCAAATAGTGAAGAATTCTACCGGGAAAATGTTAAATGATGCAGGAAGCTTCAAAACAAAATGGAAGGGATACATAGTCATTATACCAGAAAGAATTAGTGAATAACCACTTCAAGAGGTTGCATATGATGAGGAACCAGTGGTATTATAGGATGAAGTGGAAGGTGCCTTGAAGGAATTGGGGAAATGCAAGGCTCCAGGATTGGTGGAGTACCAATACAAATGTTTCAACAAACAGATGTAGCACTGGAGATGCTGACTTGTTTATTCCAAGGGATGTGGAAAACAACTACCTGGCCAACTGACTGGAAGAGATCCATATTTGTGCCTATTCCCAGGAAAGGGGATCCAACCAAATGTGGAAATTATCAGATAATATTAATATCATATGCAAGTAAAATTTTGCTGAAAATCATTCAAAAGCACCTGCAACACTATATAGACAGGGAACTGCCTGAAAATCAAGCTGGATTCAGAAGAGGGCATGGAACGAGGGCCATCATTGCTGATATCAGATGGAGATTAGCTGAAAGCAGAGAATACAAAAAAGATGTCTTATGTTTTATTGGCTATGCAAAGGCATTTGATTGTGCATATCACAACAAATTATGCATAACATTGCAAAGAATGGGAATAGTAGAGTACTTAATTGTACTCATGAGGAATCTGTACATGGACCAGGAGGCAGTCTTTCAAACAGAACAAGGAAACAATACCTGGTTTAAAGTCAAGAAATTTATACATCAAGGCTGTATCCTTTCACCACACGTCTTCAATCTCTATGCTGAGGAAATAGCCTGAGAAGCTGGACTTTATGGAGAACGAGGCATCATGATTGGAGGAAGAACAATTAACAATCTGTGTTATGCAGATGACACAACTCTGCTTGCTGAAAGTCAAGAGGATTTGAAGCATTTACTGATGAAGATCAAAGGACACAGCCTTCAGTCTGGATTGTGCCTCAACATTGTTGTTGGTTGTTGTTGTTAGGTGCCACCGAGTCGGTATCCAACTCATAGTGACCCTCATAGGGTTTTCAATGGTTGACTATTTTCGGGATTGCCTTGGGAATGGATTGCCAGGTCCTTCTCCCATTTCTGTGGTGCTGGGAATTGAACTCGGGACCTCAGAGACTGCAGTGCAGCGCTCTACCAACTGAGCTAAATCCCAGCCTGCCTCAGCATTAGCAAAACAAAAGTCCTTACAACCGGGTTGTCAGTAAGCATCTTCATGATAAATGAAAAGATTGAGGTTGTTCAAGATTTTGTTTTACTTAGTTCTACAATTGACACCTGTGGAAACAGTAGTCAAGAAATCAAAAGACACAATGCTTTGGGAGAAGCTGTGGCAAAAAATATGTTTTGAGTGTTGGAAAGTAAAGATGGTACATTGAAGGTGAAGGTGCACCTGACTCATGCCATGGTGTTTTCAGTCACATCATATTGTTGTGAAAGCTGGACTTTGAATAAGGGAGACAGGAGAAGAATTGGTGCTTTTGAATTATGGTGCTGGAGGTGAATATTGAATATACCATGCACTGCCAAAAGAACAAACAGATCCCTTCTAGAAGAAGCACATCCAGAATGCTTCTTGGAAGCAAGGATGGCTAGACTGCCTCTTATGTATTTTGGACATGTATCAGGAAGGACCAATCCCTGGAGAAGGACATCATGTTTAGGGGAGTGGCAGGTCAACAAAAAAACCCGAAGACACTCAACTAGATGGATTGACACTGTGTCTGCAACAATGGGCTTAAGCATAAGAAAGATTGTGTGCCTGGGACATAATCAAGGAGTGTTTGGTTCTGTTGCACATAGGGTCACCATGAGCCAGACTCGACTCAATGGTATCTAACAACAACAACAACAATAACTTCAATACTCTGCTTTGATCAATAGGTAAAACCTCCAGACAAATTATCAAGAAAGAAACTTCAGAGTTAAATGCTACAATAGACCAAATGGAATCTATCTATCTATCTGTCTATCTATCTATCTATCTATCTATCTATCTATCTATCTACCTATCTATATTTCTTGTTGTTGTTAGGTGCCGTCGAGTCGGTGTCCGACTCATAGCAACCCTCTGTACAACAGGGGAAACACTATTGTCAGTGCTTTTCTGCTGTTCATAGGGTTTTCAATGGCAGATTTATTTTTGAGAGGGGGTTGCCAGGTCCTTCTCCCAAGCCTACAGCTTCTGGTGTTCCCAGGTGGTCTCCCATCCAGGTACTAACCAGGCCCAAACCTGCTTAGCTTCCGAGATCTGATGGGATCAGATGCCACAGGGCTAGAGCTGCAGCCATATATATATTATTTAACCCCAAACTACAGAATGCACATTCTTCTTGGCAGCCCATGGAATTTTCTCCAAAATAGATCACATTTTATGCCATAAATCAAGTCATAACAAGTACAGAAAAACTGAAATAATTTCATATATCTTTATCAGACCATAATACAATGAAGCTAGATCTCTTTCTCTCTCTCATTTTGTACAAGAATCAGTTCAAAATGAATCAAAGATCTTAATATAAAACCTGAAACTTTGAAACTGCTAGACAAAAGCACAGAAAGAACACTTTAAGACATAGGCATAGGCAAGTACTTTCTGAGTGTTTTTTTTTTTGTTGTTGTTGATTTTAAGAGTCAGGTCCAACTCATAGTGCCCCTCTGTACAACAGAATGAAGCACACACTGACACCTGCCATGCCTGGCACTATGTTGGTGCTTCTCTGCTATTCATAGGGTTTTTGGTGGTTCATTATTTTGGGATTGTCTACCTGCCATTTTTGAGGTACTGAATTTGGGATTCAATGTCTACCTGAATTTGGGATTCAATGTCTACCTGCCATTTTTGTGGTACTGGGGATGAAACGTAGAATAGCGCACAGAACAGAACATGCAGAACAGCACCTACTAACTTTCTGAATAGGACCCAAAAGCACTGGAAGCAACAGCAAGTATTGATAAATGGGATCGCATGAAATTAAAAACCTTTTGCACACCAAAGGACACAATTATCAGAGTGATCAGGCAGTGTACAGAATGGGAGAAAATCTTTACCAACTATACATCAGACAGGGGATTGTTATCTAGAATGTATAAAGAGGCCAAAAAATTAAACAACTGTAGGGAAAAATTGGGAGGAAATTGGCAAAAACTCCCAAACCGGGAAAATGGAGTTTGAATATCTGCTTTGTAAGTTAGAAATCTAGGGAAAATTAAAATAACTTGGTTGCACATTTGTACAAAACCCTTCCTGATTGGACAACTGGACTGAAAGCTGATTGGCTCAGGCCATTCCATGGATGAGCTACATAAAGAGTTGCACTGCAGCAGCTCGATCCTTTTTTTGGCACCCTTTCTGCGCCTTCTTGCCAGTTCCTGCCTGGACCACAGATGAGGAAGCGCCTCTCCCGCTTCTCTCCCCCGGACCTTTGATGAGGAAAAAACGCTCTCCCGTCGCAATCCTCAACAAGGAAAGGAATCTGCTCTCTGTCTGATCACCGAGGAATGAACAGCTGTCTCCTCCTGACCACCACTCATTATTAAAACATATATGTCATGAAAGTAGAAGGGACCTAACTGGGCAAAGATAATAGATTAAAGAAAAGAGGGAGGAGACAAGAAAAAAGGGTAATGGGGAGATGACCAACACAGGTGTTTGCTCTTGGAAGGCAAAAGCACCTGAAGCTTTTCCTTTCTCCCATCTCCACTGGGGTCCGAGGGCCGCAGGAGTCTGCACCCCTCACCTGAGGGTCCTGAGTGGACTGTGTTTTGTATCTGTGTGCACGGCCCCGCAGCCCATCCAAACCTCCAGGCTGGACCGGGAGGTGCGTGCCCCACATAGAGTTGGCATCCGAACATGGGGCCCAAACAAAGAAGCAATGTATCCAATCAAAACATGGGTAAAAGAACTGAACAGAGACTTCTCAAAAGAACATATACAAATGTCCAACACACATATGAAAATATGTTCAATATCCTTAACCATCAGGGAAATGCAACTCTAAACTATGCTGAGATACCTTCTCATTCCAGTAAGAATGATTACCATCAACAAACAAACAACAACAAATGTTGGTGAGGATTCGAGGGGGAAGGAACATTTATACACCACTGGTAGGGATGCAAATTAGTGAAGCTACTATGGAAATCAATATGGAGGTTCTTTAGAAAACTAAAAATAAAATAAAAATAAAAATAAAAAACTAAAAACTAAAAATAAAACTATCATATGACTTGACTATCCCACTCCTGGGTATATATCTGAAGGAATATAAGTTAATATACCACAGGGATACCTGCTCATCCATGTGGCACTATTTATAGTAGACAAGATATAGAATCAACCTAGGTGTCCATGGACAGATGAGTGAATATGGAAATTGTGGCATATAAATACTGTGGAGTTTTATTCAACCATAAAGATGGCCAAAGTTATGGCACTTTCTGGAAAATGGATGGAACTAGAGGTCATCATTTTAAGCAAAATAAGCCCAACCTAAATGGGTAAACTTCTCATGTTTTCTCTCATATATGGATGTCAGACTTCAATCTATATTCATTATTAAAACATATATGTCATGAAAGTAGAAGGGACCTAACTAGGCAAAGATAATAGATTAAAGAAAAGAGGGAGGAGACAAGAAAAAAAGGGTAATGGGGAAAAATAAAGGAAATATCATACATGTTGCCCTATGGCAATTGGGATGTACATATTTAACTAGATATACTCACAAAAAAGTCACAAAAAAGGTAGAAGAGAGATGATTTTTGGGGTCAGTGGCAGGGTCATGAGAGGATAAGGACAAAGTGAACGTGAGCAATGTACAATGAAATGCATGTATGGGAATGTTATAATGAGACCCATTAAGTTGTACATGTTAAATTACCAACAAAAAATTCAAAAAAAAAAAAAGAAATATAAGTAGGAATGTTCAGCACATGTAATAAATGCCTATTTTACTAGGTGGCTTAAGCAATAGAAATTTATTTTACTCCCAGTTTTAGTATCAAAAGTACAAGATGAAGATGCAGCAGGATCACTTTCTTTTGTGATCCCTCTCCTTAGTTTGTAGATGGCCATTCTTCTTCCTGTATCTTCATAGGGTCTTCTTTCAGTAACCTTCCCTATCCAAATTTGCACTTCTTATAAATACACCTACCATATTGGATTAGGGCACACACTAATGGCCTCATTTTAACTTAATTATCTCCTTAAAGACCCTATTTCCAAGTACAATCACATTCTGAGAATGTGGGGCCTGGGACTTCAACATCAGAATTGTTGAGGGACATGACTCAGCCTATGACACTGCCCAAGGTAATAAAATTCATATTCATAAGTCAAACATGGGTACTGTAGCTCCAGCAACATATTTTTTTATTTTTGACTTTTTGACATTTCTGAATGTTCCTCAATTTGAGTTTGCCAATGTGTCTTTGTAATTAGATTCTGTTCATGTATTTTTGGCAGGAATTCCTCAGAAGAGAAACTGTCTTCAGTATGTCATACCAGGAGGTATATTGACTTTTCCCCATATTGGTAATAGTAACTTTGGCCACTTGTTATGATATTATATATCAGGTTTATTCACTGTAAAATTACTTTCCATATGCAATATTAATTAGTGTCTGGTGGAAGATTTTTGATATAAATATTCTATTTTTCATCATAATGTCACCTACAAGTTTTAGAATCCATTGATCCTAAAACAATTATCAAGGTGATTTTAGCACTTCAATCCTTTCTTTGTTTATGAATTAGAGTTCTACTATAACAAGACATTCCTCCCTTCCAGACCAATTATTAATTCATTTATTTATATCAATGCACACTCACAGATTTTTATTTTAGCCTTTGGATAACAACCTAATATCATTCTTTATTTGTTATCCAAATTGTCTCAAATTTGGCCAATGGAAGCCACTTCAAGTTGTTCTGTGTCCTTTTGACATATCCTGTTGTTCCTTGAATACTTTCTTAGGTTCATGTACAGGTGTTGCTGTGGAATTATCTTGTACCCTCATGTCTCAGCCTTGAATTTCCTTCAAAAATTCATGGTTCTCTTTTCTGCTGCATAGCTTTTAAACAACAAGATCTGGGCTCTAGGAGTGCTCATTGTTATGGAAGTCTAATTGATTATAAGCCTATTCATCAGAGAGCTAGAAAATATGTTTTTATGTACACAGCTATACTGATAATCTATCATGTATCTATTCACATGAATTGATAAACATTTAAATACATTAATACTTGCATTTTAAGTTGTGAAGATGGTCCTGAGTGTATAATCCTGCTAAATCTCTTTGTTGTTGTTGTTGTTGTTAGGTGCTGTTGAGTCAAACTCATAATGACCTGCATAGGGTTGTCAATGGCTGATTGTTTTGAGATTGCTTCCAGAGTGGATTGCCGCATTCGTCTCCCCTTTTTGTGGTGCTAGGGATCGAACCCATGTTCCCAGAGTGTGGAGCAGCACTCTACCAACTGAGCTAACCCCAGCCCCATATCTATGTTTAAGATCATGTCATAACTCTTTGTTGAAATCCCCCAACTTTGATTTCCAAAGTGCTTGGTACCTTTTTCTTACTTCGAATCCTAGACATTAATATAAGATGATGACATCACAAATCTAGGATTAGGAGTCCATAAAACAACATTCCACAGATAGAATTTAAAAGATCATAGGTAGAATTATGATCTTCCCAATCTTTTTTTATTTGTGATTATGCATCTATCTAGCACATATATCTGTACCGTAGTTGTAATAAATCTCAGGATTCAGAATGACTAATTCCTTAAACATAAAGATAATTGATGTGTAAATTCAAGAATACTCTGTCACAGATTTTGCCTCAATTCCATATTTTTTAGGGCTCTGGGGACTAGTCTGAAGGCTTATAAACACTGCCACACACTCTGTAATGTATTATCTATTTTTGCTTTTCTGCAACAGTGGTAAAGTTGAGTAGTTGCTACAGACTATAGGACCTTTAAAACCCAGAATATTAATCCATTTATAAAAAATGTTTGCCTACTCCTGTACTGGATCATTCTGCACCTTGGTATTGAGAATTTTCTTTTTCTTCTTTTTTATCCATTAATATTTGTACATACGCACACACACCATTGGAAGACAATGCCATTAAGGTCTATATTGTACATATACTGGCTGAGGGAAAAATCTTGTCTATGGCTGGCTCCATTTAACATTGATGCAATTGCATTGGCATGAAGGTTTCTTCTTAAATTTCAAAGTATGTTATAACCCATCAGTTCATTAAATTATTTGATCTATTCATTCTGTGTAGCATATAACCTCTTTAATAATTGAGCAAATTGATATGACCTCCTCAAATAGGATAGCCTGTGTCAATTCTGTATGATTTACTAATTTGGCTTTGTCATGCTATGAGAGGTGGAACTTTCATATTTAAAAAAAAATATGTCTGTATTTTTCATTAATTTCTTTAAAACCTGAAAAATAAGAGTGAAATTTTCTGGAGACCATGAACACAATACCAATTAAAAAGCTTGTGGAATGGTGTGATGTCTGCTGGTAGTGCCAAATTACAGTATGGTTGATCTACCAGCCAAAGACAATAAGACTGCTGAAGGAACCCAAATCCCCTTTGTTCCAGGAATAATCAGACACATAGAGATATAGAGGCAGCAATTTGAATTTAATGATGGTTTCTTCTTATTTATCTTGGTCACTCAAAGAAGACACTCTTGTTGTTGACTTAAAAATAAACTTATATTTTATGATAAATTAAAAATACTGAGGCTATGTCTCTGAGCTTCTCTAATGTTTGCCCCAGAGCCCTTGGAACATCCTCTAGGTGGTTAGTTTTTCTGGAATAAGAATATTCTATGTCAAAACCTCTCCTTCTTTGTTTTCTGATGACTCAGGCTACGATCTACTTTGTGTACTTATTCTGATATATTATGTTTTTATGTCCAGTTTTGTTTTTTTTTTTAATCTGCCATAAAGCACCATCGCTGTGGTGCCGGCTAAGCTGTTTGCCTCAGAAATGGTGAGGAGGACACACAAACGCAGGCACTGATGTTAACTCTTTGGCTGCTTGAAGACAACATCTTCTAGATCTGTCTAGGATTTACATTTAGACAGTGACAAAATTTTAGTATTATGAAGCACAACTTTTACCCTGTCCTTTGGTCATTTCCCAAGATCCATGAATTCTTCAGGTAGAAACTTTGTTCATGTATATTAATCCCAGAAAACTATTGCTTTTAAACAACTAAAAGTAAACATTGCAGGTCTCTTAAAAGTAAGAGTGCTCTTTTTTTTCCCTATAATTATGGAGGCAGTATCCAAACATGCTAGCACTCAGATATTTGTTATAAGCTCTTTTTTTTTTAAATGCACACCATTCAAATCATCTTGGTGTCACTATTGGAAAATTCCCTTAGCGTTGAGAAACACTTACTGCTCATGGCCCTCCCACTCTCATTCCCAGTTAATAGACAAGATACCCTGGAGAATGTTCAATAATGAAACATTTTTTCAGATCTCCAGTGTTTGAGTATCTTTGACCTACTGAATCTAACCCAGAACTCATGGGGCAAAATATTTTTTCAGAATTAAGAATATTTTACAGTTTAGACAAATGAATAGAGTGTTGCATTCTCTTGTACATACGGTTGCTATGAGTTAGACCTGACTTAATGGCACCTAACAATAACATCAACATACTAAATGTACTATGTATATTATGACAACTTCAGTAGGCTCTGGGATATTTCTCTGTACTGAAATTCATCGATATGTTTATAATTGGATAAATAACACCTATATATAACCCCATACCTATTCAGGTAAATTTATGCCATTGCTACCAAAAGATGTTGAGTCAGTTCATATTTTGCTGCCAAATATGTTAAAAATATTTAGATTTGGGGGCATTGAAAATAAGAGATTGTTGATCTATACCAAGGGTCAATGATTTTTTTTTCCATGTACAGGGCCAAGTAGCAAGAATTTTAGGCTTTGCCAGTTGTATTGTCTCTGTCTCAACAAGTGAACTTTGATATTTAACCCTTAAATTGTGTGTAAATGCTCCATCATTTTAAACTTCTACACCTTGGTTATCAAGTCCACTGTCTCGTTTGCAATAATTTCTTTGAATTAATATTTTGGGCCTGGGCAGACTTCTTTTAGAAGGGGAAGAGATTTATCACCTTTTCTTAATTTAATAAACCAAAAGCATATTTTAAAAATACTACTTAGATCTGGAATAGTATGTAGATCTGAGTAAGATCCAAAATGTAATTTGTACTTTCAGTATCTCTTGGACTAGTGATTTTAAGGAAAACAATGTAGCTTTTTTAGGTTTGACTTTAACTTCTATTATTCTATGGCTGAAGACATCAGACTGAACATTTGTTTTCTTAGTATTCTGCTTGTTTTGTTTTATGCTCATTTAATTAGAAATGCCAAGAGAAAGTATAAAGTCAAACTGAAACAGATCAACAAATTGTAAACTATTCATGAGAGTTTGCATTTTTCTCAACACAATATGGAATATGACTAAGACTTTGATGAGTCAAGTTTGAAGGGCTACTTTGAATGGGGTTGTTTTTTGGTGGGTGATTTCTTAGTTTTCATCTGGAGTGAGAACAGAGGACAGAAAAGTATCCTCAAACACTTTCCAGAGTGCTTGGAAATTATAGGCCATCAATAGATGTTTGATTATTTGCTTGATTATTTGAATGAGATTCAGCTTAAAGTACCAAAGAATACCTTTAGGAAAGAAGAAGAAAAACTTAACCAATTCTCCATCATGAAAAGCTGATTTTAATACCATTGTATAAAGCAAAGAATTGGGATAACTGTGAGAATTAACTGCCATTTTTACCAATTATCTGCTATGTTGACTGAATAGTGACCCACCTAAGCATGTTGTGGGTTCAGACATCTTCTCTGAGTCCATTGCATCTGCCTTCTTAAGATAACTTGCTGTCTCCTTGTGCAGAGCTACCTTCATGACAGGTCTTATTAGAATCTGGACAAGATTATATAGTTTGAGAAGCAATGGTCTTTTTTTGTAGTTATTTTTCTTTAGGATTCTCTTGTGTATCTTGAGGGTATCTTTTCATAGCTCTACATATGGCTTCATATCTTAGATTCTCTGCTAGAAATGAGCTCCTTGAGAACAGGGATGAGCTCTTCAATCTTAGCTTCTTAGCTTATGCTTGACATGGTAGACACAAGACTTCAGAATCAACTAATGTGCGTTGATATGCAAACATATTGGAATGACAATAGAGAGCTAATGTTGATTATGGCAATGAGAAATAATATTGGCATGGATGGTAGGAATGATAGTAGGGAAGAGATGGATAAAATTAAAGAACACATTTTGTCACCTTTAACAAATTTGACTTGGCCACAACTCAAAAGGAAAAAACTGCTGATGCCAATAATTTCTGCTTAACATCACCTAGATTTAACCTGGTCACTAACTGATTTGATTACATTAAGAGACAATAAATTTAAATCATTTTCTTCTGTTTAAAATATTTACCTATTGAAGAAAAGTAACTTGAGCTTAGAAATCACTTGATAAGGTGTGAAATGAAGCTGGAGTCAGGAGGAACAAAAGCAAATGAAGAAAATGAGACAATAGGACATTTTCAAATGGTGCAATTATTAGCTGAAAGATTATTGTCTATTAAGATCCCACAGGTACATGATGAACTATATACCATTTCTCCTTTTAGTCTAACTATGTCAGAAAGACAATTTCTCACCTTTCTTCCATCCCGTCTGGAAACAAGGGCCATGTAGCAAGCAGACAATGACATCTTCCTAGCTGCCAGGACTGTGCAATGAATGAAGCAGCTTCTCAAAAAACTCTGAGTGGCTTTCCAATTTTTATTATGTTTAAGGCAGGCAGTAATTTCAGTTTTCAATTCCACTAAGTAATAATAGTTATTAATTAGTAAATTAGGCCACCAGGTTCTAGAGGTGAGCTAATAGAATGATTAAAAAAGAGACAGAAAATTCACAGATAATGCTCAGGTTTCATAGAAGCCTGCCACAATTGAGAGTTTATGTTTGTACATCTCTTCAGAATGGATTGCTGCACTTAAGTGCAACTTACATTGCCTACAGTGCTGTCTGTTCAGTAATTGCAGCAAAGTGAGGTACTGCACCATACATTGTCATAAAGATGTCAAGAAATGAAGGGAGATGTTTGAGGGCTCAGCTTCTAATACTTACATTTTAAATCTGGAGGCATTAAATCCAGGTAGGAGAATTCCTAAGATTTTTTTCCCCCCACATCAACAAAGGATTTAGACATTTCTTGAGTAAGGTGTGACATCAACTTGAAGGAGGATTTCTGGACTTCAGGTAGGTCTCATTCATTTTAGGGGCTAATTTTTTGAGCTTTATATTTCAAACATGATAGCCTTCATGGAGGTTTGTGGATTGTATTTCAGAGTACTTTTCAGGGTTGTATCTGGATCATAACAAAATCCCTGAAATATCATCTGAAATTCCTTACAGACTTGAAATGCTAAAACTGAAGTTTATCTTGCAGGCTTCCAGATGGGCAAAAATGCAGGTAACATGTCTTAAGGCTGTTGAAGTATATTTCTGATACTAAAAGAAGTAGTTGAAAAGTGTGAAAATCAGTCCAACTCATTTCTGAAGATACAAAAAAATCAGCAATTTGCTGGAGTTAACTGTGATTTGTATATATAAAAAAACACTATATGGAAGCAAACCAGAATTAGGTATGAAGTAGGCTATTCCTACAGGGGAATAGTGAATTAAATTGTTAAGACTGATCCGAGGCTACTCTCTTTAAGAAAAATGTTGTTGTTGTTAGGTGTCCTTAAGTCCTTATCTGACTCATAGCAACCCTATCTACAATAGGCTAACCACTATTGTCAGTGCTTCACTGCTATGCGTAGGGTTTTCAATGGCGGATTGATTTTTGGGAGTGGGTTGCTGGGTCCTTCTCCCAAGCCTACAGCACCTGGTGTTTCCAGGTGGTCTCCCATTCCAGTACTAACCAAGCCTGACCCTACTTAGCTTCCAGGATTTGATGGGATTGGATGCTGCAGGGCTATGTCTGCAGGCCCTTAAGAAAAATAGCACATCTTTATTCGTCTATTGAAATTAACTACCTTTATTAATTTTGTTTAAATGAAAAATTGATGTATTTTACTTATAAAGAAATCAGAAATAAACGTTAGTTGTGACTTTAAGACAAATTTCTCTGCCCAGTTTTTTCTTTCCATTTGAACACCCTCTCATCCTCTGTCTGTCATATACATTGGTTTTGCTCCCTCAGTAGAGATTGGTAGGTTGGTGTTTGAGGTTCCCTTTTTCCCTTCTTCCTCATGCTTTTTTCCTCTTCTTTCTATGTTTGCTTTTGTCTTCTTTTTGAATATTTATCTTTAGGGTAACTGTGTAGAAATAGTGGGTTTTAGTCTGACAGATACTAAGGTAAATTCTTTATTCCACTACTTGCTAGATACTTTGATCTTGGGAAAATTGGTCAATTTCTCTAAGCTTTTGTTTCCTCATCTGCAATGTAGGGGATATGTAATGTTTATATCATACAGTGACTTTGAGTTTGCTTTAATGCCAAACACCCTTATTTTTGGATCTAAAAATGAAACCAAGTTAGAGCTAATAGATTGTCATACAGACAAAACATTTTTACCAGTATTAGTACCAAATTGGATCAAAAAAGATGTAATTTTTTTAGAGGCTGATAGACTTAGCTGTGAGCACTAAGATTGAGTATTTAACTGAGTCAATTGTTATGTAGTAGGAACTTGATATATGTTAGTTTTTACCATCTTCTTGACTCTTATCTCAGACATACACACATGTGCGTGTACATACACACACACACTTCCTTAAATCTAATCTATATCTCTAGGTGTGGGTGGCTTTAGTCACTCCTTACCTACTCTTATCTATCTCTAGTTTCTACACAAAGGTATAAATTCCTATTTTATACCATTTGGCCCCTTTCTATTTTTTTTATTCAAAAAAGAAATCTTGTTTACCATAAGAATAAATATAAGGTCTACCTATTGAGTTTTGTGCTTTTGGTTTTCTGCTTTGGAGCTTTCAGATAATTTTGAGTCTCCTATGTAAAGAACATAAGACTCAAGCTCTAATTTCCAATGGCGAAAGACAAAATGAAACACCTATTTAGAGAGAATAATGTAAGACATATTGGAAATGGGGTGAAAAGAGGATTGATAATATTAAACTGAAATAAGATTTGAATTAAGGTCCAGATCATCTATATTTATTATGAAAGTTCAGCCTAAACTTGTCCTTGAATCACCAACCAACTGAATAACCAACCAACCAACCAACCAACCACCAAAATCATTTGCTAAGAAGATCAAGAGAGTAGATCTAATATTTAAACATCAATTTATTATCAATTGACAAGGAAAATCAAATGTTTCTGTTTTTATCTGAGGATGTGACCTGTAAGCTCCCAGGGATCTCATTCGTGGCTGTAAAAGTTCTGCAATGCTGGCTGGTTTGGAAAAGCATTTGATGATTAAGGTATTCTCTGGAATTTTCTGGTTCAGTCATCACCATCACTGAACTTTTCTACCTTTAAAGGTTTGTAATACCTAAATTCAAATTATTCTATCTCTAAAGCTATTCAGTGATTTTTTTCGAACACTGGCACGATGCAGTTTTCCTTTGCCTGTCACCTTCGATCATCACCTATGACACAGCAGTGTGCACAGAACACAGCCTGGAGCTTTCACTCAAGGTCACCTCATGCCCTCCATGATGAGATATTTTGAATAATCTGGAATTATTTTAACTAGATATGCTTGCAGCTGTCAGACTCCAATCTATATAGTTCTTAGAGGTCCATTTTTTCTATATTAATAGCTTATTGTGCACATCCACACAAACTAACACGTGTATGAATAAAAATGTGTGCACATGTATGCATACACACATATACCATAATTTTTCTATAAACTCAATTATTCCAAATATCCAATGAAAAATGTTTTTATTATCTTTACCCGTTTGCATTTCAAAAACTGTAATAATACATTGATTTTTGAGACAATTATTAGGGCTTATACCACATATTCTCTTACTTGGATATGACTTTTAGAATAAAAGGGTTCATTAGTTGTCCCAAAGGGAGTTTTTGTGTTGCAGGACAGAAAAAGAATATCATGGATTATAGAAATAGCTTTGCCAAATGTGATATAAAATACTGAATGAAAATTGACAATTGTAGTCAAATATCTGAAGATATAATTTACGGTTATCTACAAAACATTCAGGAATCCTGACAAGATATATTTTCATGTTTTCTTTATATTGCATGGCTTATATTTAGTACTTGATTGTATTAACATTAAGTGATTGTGCCAAGAAGAATATATACTCAACCTCTTTCAGGCATAGGGGGCAAAACAATGACATTTTGAGACCTTTATCATGTAACTGAGAAAATAAGTCTTACATAGAGGAAACAATTAGAAAATTGTTAAATCACATAGTCAGTGACTAATTTAGAATTGGAAAGGATAAATCAAAGTGGGATGTTAACAGCAGGTGATTTCATGAAGGAAAAATTAAAGTGAAGGTTTGATATTTAAACATAGATAAAAGGGATTTTGAGTACATTTCTCTGTGAGAAGGTATCATGAGGAGAGACATGGAAACAGAAATGGACAATGGGAGCCAGTTTGGCTAAGTGGGAAGTAAGAATAAGTAAATAGTAGGGAGAATTTGGAAAGGCAAGAAGAAACCAATTTCTAGAACATCTTATAAGTCAGCCAATGAAATCCAAGACTGACAGATTGGGTAATAGGAAGCTTATGCAATACATTTTATAGGAGAAATGCAGTATTACATAAAAATGCTATTTCTATAGTATTACTCTGACAGCATATGCCAATGTGTCAAAGTTCTTAAGCCTCTGGTTCTGGGTGAATTTTGTGGCAACACACAGAAAATAAACTTGCATAAAATACTTATGCAGCTCTCAGTAGTCTTTAGAAAGTTTTGTGGAAAGTGAGAAGGGAAAGATTGAAACAGAAAGAAAATAGGCAAGTATTCTAGAAACCCAAAGAAAAAAATAAGAAAAGAAAATATATATTCTAGAAACTGCATATTGGTGATCTCAATGTCCATTTCTTAGAAGTTTCAAAATTAATTTTTACATTTTCAACTTCTGAACAAAAAGAAATAAAAGATGGCACCTAACAACAACAACATGATCATTTGAGCCTTCACATGTTCACTAAAAACAAGTGATAACAGATGTAAAACATGTTTGATGGAATAACTATGCCATTAGGTCTTAGACGTTTTGTTAGACTTGTGTTGTAAGAGAAGGTCAGATAGTTGATAGGTGCTTAGTAAACAAATACTGCATGGCTGCTTATATACATAAATCAAAGGAACTTATTTGTCTAAATTGAAATTTGTCAAAATTGCTGTTAATATTCTGTGGGTCAATACACAGAAATGATGTTACAGTTAGGTTGATTCATTTCCTGTTGATTAGTCATCATGTTTTGGTTAACAGATTGATACCAATTGAGAAGCTCATCTTCAGTATCTTCAGTGCCAAGAAATAAGCTGCTTGGGTTCTACCTACCCAATATGTTTATTGAAGCAAAGATCCTTAAAAAAGGAATGAATATCACATTTGTTTGAGTGATGCCCCATATACCCCATTATGAGGTATGACTATACATTTGCTGACATAGTCAAGATAGAAAAACATCTAAATGGGCGACTGCAATGACCCTCTCCCACCTCCTCCAAAAGTTGAATGCATAACCAGAACCTAGGTGTGTGATTGAACTATAATAGCAGAGGGGAAAGAGAACTTGAGTAGGGGCAAAAGAATAGCCCCAGGAATTTATGCCCCCAAGTAAGGGGCAAGGCTGGGATACAGGTACAGTCTCATACACAAAGGAGGGATGCCTTTGAAGACAAGTCTCAGTTAATTATACAGCCTCTTTCCTCCTCCTGGACATGGTGGTGGAAACCCCAAAGTTTTTGCCTCTATTAAATCGACACTATGACTTGTTGCCATAAGGTCCATTTTATCCTTTGTTCATTTATTAAATGGAGTTGTTCTGTGTTCAGAGTTGATTACTATATAAATAATTGAAGTTCCCCCAATGTGAGGATTAAGAGTAAGAAGTGCTAACGGTGCTCCTTCCCATTAGCCACTGGAAGGCAGAAGGCAGAGACATGAATTGATTGAATACAAATGAGAAGCATTTGCACTGACTCCAGCTGCTCTTTTTCTACCCCTCTACAAACCAGGGCTGGTTCCAAGTTATACACTTTAGCAGGAAAATATCTGCCCATCATGATTCAGGGAAACCTGTCCTTTCCTGATGAATTAGCACTAGGTTAATTCTCCTGATTGATAGCCTATCATTACATTATGAATCAGGGAGGTGATTTAAATGGCTTCGGTTCCCTTGTACAATCTTTTCTTTTTCTCGTTTTCGTAAGGTTTCCCTAGAACATACTCTTTCTGATACCCCATAGATGTCCTGAGTCACTCAGTATTAAGATATATCTCCACATGTCTTTGAGAAACATCTCAGACTTGTGTCCAGAAACTCATTCCTTTATACCAAGTTCTCTATCTTGTTTTATGGAGCAAATTATTGCCTAATTTAAAAAAGTAAATTAATGAAATATATGTATTTACCTACTCCCCCCTTTTAGCATTCCCTGCTTTAGCAGCATAACAACGTACCTCTGTGTGGCAGGACCCTTCTTTTGCAGAGTCATGATGAACTAGCACCTTAGTGAACTCTGTAGTGACAGAGGGGAAGACAAGGGTTAGGTGGCACCTAGAACAGAATGCCATTTTGTGAGTATTCATAGAGTATTTTTCAAATAAATTAATCATGAATCCCATGATTCTCTCAACCTGTATGAACTGTGACTAATTTCTTACTAATTTTCCTAACAATCACCAAGATAAACATTACTTTGTTTTTCTAGGAATATTTGTCTCTTGAGAGGGTTAGCATGATTTTTATCTTGTTTAGTTTGAAATAGTAGCCTACACATAATTTTTCTAAAAACATTTGAGTATTCTCAGGGCATGACTTACATTTAAAAATCTACAGCACATTCAGGAGGGATAACCTCACCTCCTGTGTTAGTGGGTGCTGAGATTTTCCGTACAAACCACCAGACCAACAATAGTGACCATTTCTCATGCCCCACTATTTGTCAGTAACTACACCAGGAACTTTATATGCAGAATCAGTTTGATCTTTAAAATTACCCTATTGTATAACTATTATCCTCATTTTAAAGCTAAGGAAGCAGGTGTAAAAATGCTGTACCTGAAGTCACAGAACTAGGTAAGTGACAGAGCAGGGGTTAGAAACCATTGGGCTGACATTTTGATGTTTGCAGGAGAGCAGTGGACCTAAGCCAGGGGGCCTGGATTCAATCCTAGATCTGCCACTTACCATCTGTGAATTCTGTCAACACTCGTAACTCCAGTACACCTCAATTTTACCATGAGAGAAATGTGGAGGGTAATATATTTATTCTCAGGACTGTCCCAGGATTCAATTACTTACTTCGTATAAAATACTTCAAGTAGTACTTGGAACATAGTAAGCACTTAATAGATCTTAAAGATAATTTTCAAATTACTGTAGAACTGGCCCTCCATATCTTGTAATTTAGCAATTAATAGTTTAGCAATCGTTGTTTTATTCTCTGTAATGTTATATTAGGAATTAGATAACTTTGTGAAGAAATCACTTAATAAATTATAAACTCATTAAAGGCTGGGTCTTTTGTGTACTTTCAAAAACCAGAGGATTACTCAGCGAATGTTAGATTCACAATTAATACATAAGAATAGAGAAGAAAACAAATCTACTACCCTTCCCAAACAATGCCTTTTCCACATTTGTGTGAAATTTTATAGTTAACAAAGTGATTCTTGCACTTAAAAGGAAAAATGCCCATAATAATTTCTGCAAAATTTAAGGTATGATCAAAATATATGGTGAATGCTTAAATAAAAATAATTATCAAAGTAAAAAACACATTGTCATTAATCGCCCTCAAAATACTTCCCTTGGCTGTAAACACATTATCTCATAGTTCTTGCCACTTTCTGCAGCAGTTCTGGAAGCACTCTTTTGTGAGTGTTCTGGCTACCTTGATATCCTGAATTGATTCAAAACATTTACCTTTCCTGGTCATCTTGACTTTGAGGAAGAGCCAGAAGTTGCACAATGCCAATGAATAAGGTGGATGAGGACACACCACAATATTTTTATTTGACAGAAATTGCCATACTAAAAACAATGTATGACACAGGGCATTGTCATGATGGAGGATAAAACTAAAGACACTCAAGAAAGAGGGCTTCCAGAACTTCTGCAGAAAGTGACAAGAATAACAGGATAAATGGAAATAAAGTTAGGGGGAGTATTTTGAGGGAGATTGTCGGCAATATGTCTTTTACTGTAATACATTTCTTAATCATTCACCATATTTTTTGATCACAGTATATATACCAATTCTCTTTGTTGGCCAATAAAATTCTCTTTATGGGTCAACAAAGAGAATTGGTATTCAGCTTTCTTGCATGATAAGGAATACATAGCTAGGTGGTAGCCAGCATTATTTCTCTGGCTTGACAAGGTTAGATCTGACTTTGCTGTCATTTTATTTTATGGCTACAGTATTGTCCCTTTTCTGCTAGTCAGGATGTTATCATTTGAGGCAGCAGGAAGGAAGAAATTTCATATGAGCCTCATTGTTCATTGTCCTTTTATACCAAGAAAAAAAGGTGTGTCTAGGGGGCATCCTAACTCTCTAAAATCTTTCTTTATATGTTTGTTGGTTTGTGCATTGCAGTGGCAAAATACATGACAGAAAGAACTTAGGGGAGGAAAGATTTATTTTAACTTACATTTCAGAGGCTTTTAGTCCACAGTGGCAGGTAGGCATGGCAGTAGAGCCTGGAGTAGAGCATTTCACACCATGACAGATCAGGACTAGAGGGAGAGGTTATTGAAACTGGTGGCTCATGTAAAACCCTCAAAGACATGACCCCAGTGAACTAGTTCTGCCAGCTATGTCCAACCTCCAAATTTCTACAGCCTCTCAAACAGTCACCTGGGGACCTAGCATTTAAACACATGACCTTTGGCGATATTTTAGATTCAAGCTATAACATATGTCAGAGATCAAAAGTGCAGTGTATGGCAGCCCCTACCTGCATGGATGCCTGGAGATAGGAAATGTTTTGCTGTCCAAATGTTAAGGCCAGCAGTAGTAAGGGAATGGGATTGGGCATAATTTGAGTATTTGGGTAGTCTCCAAATGATCTCTGCCAAGAATCAATTATTTTTAAAACTATTACCTCTATTGGTTCTTGTCCTATTACTATCAGTAAGGGTTTTATCCTAAAAAATATAATATACTCATTTGATGACCCTTCAAGTTTATCAAGAAATGAGAAATGACAAAACTTTTTCTAGCAGTGACAAAAATAAGTTGTTATTTGGAGGTAAAAATAAGCATCCTTATTCCCATTCATCCCCTTTAATAGAAAACTCTGATAACTAATATCAGAAGCCTTTAAGAATGCACAAGTCCTAATTTGTATTCAAGCAGGAGCCCAGAGTTGTGGCACGTATGCTTATTAGCTAGTAGCTATGTGACTGTTGGAACTACCCATGGTTTGACATATCCAGCTTAGATGACACTTGTGAGCATTTCTGAAAGATCTGGTTTGGAATATATGACACCTGAGAAATGCCTCAAGAAGAGGAGAAGAATGGAATAGATTTGAACCTTTGGAGTGTTATTAGTCATAGATCTTTTACCTTACAATGGCTTCCTGGGAAAGTCAGCAAGGCCTCTGGCATCAATCTCACCAAGAACAAAAACTCCTTTCCCAACTCAACCCTAGGGGCAGGTTCCTAAAAATACCAAGGGAGGGGGGGAGTATTGAAGTCTTTCTCTGTTTCACAAACACCACAAACTCACATGGGTGAAACTATATTAGGTTGAAGGATGGACTTCAAATAACCATGTCTGACTCATCTATGATTCCATTGCACAAATCTTTTTTGCCTTTTCACCTGCTTTCAGAAAGATGATTACATGGATGTGGACAGTTTGGGAAGTGAAGGGAATCTGGGTACAGGAAATATTTTGGGATTAACAGTGCTGGGTGAGGTAGAATTGACTTGACTAGTTTCCTGTCCTAGCTTTCATGTGCTGGCCTAAGTTGAGTGAATTCAATGTCTCCCAAGGATCCTCTGTCTCTCTGCTGGTGGTGCTCTGAGGCACCACCAGTTTTGGAAACCAAGGCTGCATATTGGAATTGGGAAAGTAAGAAGAACTTTCTATTTGTTGAATTTTTGGGAATGGGAAGAAAATAACCAAACACAAATTTACTCTATTGTTGGGAGAGCTGCAAGGCCACAGGTGGTATGTTTGCTGCAGCTCTGATGCTAGCAGACCCAGCCAAACTGGACCTACACTTGTTTGTCTTTATGATATATCTGAAAGTACTTGCAAATATTTGGCACTTGGGAAAATGGTTTTTGGCCAAGCATATTTTCCCTTAATATAAAATGAGAGAAGGAAGGTAAGTAGGAAGGAAGGAAGGAAAGAAAGAAAGGAGGGAGAGAAAGAAAAGCACTAATTCAGGGTACAGCTGGGAGGAACTTAATCTGATTGATCATCTTCATTTATTCATAACTCACCAAAATGGGTGTTTGGCCCTTTACTTTCTAAAATGCAGCGAGCATCCATGGGCATTCCTTCTCTCAGAGAACAGGGTAGCTGTAATGTGACTGTGTTTCAGGATACTGTTCCCAAAGCTAAGACTCACGAAGTTTGGCTGAAGGCAAACCTGCTCTTCTCTGCTCATTATCAAATAGTTGCACTGAGTGCAGTTGGCCATTTAGCTGCCTTCTAGCACCTTCCCTTGCCATCCTATAAATGCTGCTGCTTTGCTGAAACACCTGCAGAGTTTCTAGGCATACAGACATCCTTTGATCACACAACAGGAGTAAGATAGGCTCATTTTCCTCTTGGCAAAACAGGTGAAGACTTACAGAGCTGCAGTCAGAACCCTGGATTGCCCCTCCCTTAGCATGGCAATCCTGTTGGCAGGGGTGCTCCCCTGCCTAGGCTAAGAGAGGGAGGGCTGGCATTTCTCAGCAAAAGAAAGTTTATTACTCAGCTATGCAGCCTATTACAAGTACACTAGTTACTAACTAGTCCTTCACCTTACCTTGTTGGTGCTGCCCTTAGATATTGTTCTTTCTTCTTCATTCTTTTTCTCAAATGAAATACTCATTCCAGCATAATTTCTTTCTAAGTCAAAGTTAGCATTCTGATTGCCTCAGAGGCAAAGGGAAGAAAATATCTAGTTGAAAGTAAATGTGATATTTGCATAGCAAGAAAAAGTCATCCCCTACATCAGCAGTTGTCAAATATTTTAGTTTCAAGACCCCTATACACTCTGAGCCTGCAGCTGTAGCCCTATGGTGTCCGATCCCATCAGATCTCAGAAGCTAAGCAGGGTCGGGCCTGGTTAGTACCTGGATGGGAGACCACCTGGGAACACCAGAAGCTGTAGGCTTGGGAGAAGGACCTGGCAACCCCCTCCCAAAAATCAATCTGCCATTGAAAACCCTATGAATAGCAGAGAAGCACTGACAATAGTGTTTCCCCTGTTGTACAGAGGGTCGCTATGAGTCGGATACTGACTCGATGGCACCTACCCAACCAACATACACTGTGAAAAATTTCTGAGGACCTTGAAGAGCATTGCATGTGTGAATTACACACAATAACATGAAAAAGAGAAATTTATACAAATATTATTACAAAACAAGACCAGAATGTATATATTTACTTCTTGTTAAATTTCAAGGAAAAGAGAGAGTAAGAAGTCTAAAGAAAATTAATTTTTAAATTTCAAAATAATGATATGTTGGGTACTAATAAGGCTCAAAAACATTATGGTCAATATAAATAAAAATAGATAGTAAGAGCTTGGTAGACGTAATGAGAAAAGACTGAGTTAGTCTCTAGAAACTCACATATTTATTCCCCAAAACTACTATGTTAAAACATCTTGGAATATGTGAGCATGCATTCATTCCATTTGTTGTCAGTATGATGCCATTGTTGTTACTCTTCACGTAACTTTTGGAATTTTCCAGAGTACTGTACACTCATTAGAGGAGGACCAGAAAGGTAGAACCAAAACAAAACAATACAAACAAGAAAAAATCCAAATCATAGTTTGCTCATAGATCCCCTGAATGACTTTTTCAATTGTGGAACATTGATCATTGTGGGCTAGAGCATCAATGACCTGAGTTGAATTTAAGATTCTCTACTAACTAGCTGAGGGTCTTTGAACAAGTTACTTAAGCTCTCCATTTCATCACCTGTACAATCAGATAATAAATATGAGAAGGTGAATGTTCAATTTGTTCTATGATGGAAAACCAGCCATACTTGTTCCCAGCCCCTCCCTATACCCTGTCATTTGTTACTTGAAAAGAATCCAAGGAAGGAGGGAAAGCTGAGTTTTTGCATCATCCTAAGCACTTTAAAGTACTTTTGAGAACTAATCAGCACTGCCTTCAAGTAATAGTAGTCCAGTTTTCCTCCTGCTAATAATTGGGACTATGGCACAAATGTTACTAAATTGTTTACAAAGAAGGGTGAAAGAGAAACCAAAGCATTTTGTTTGCAGGAATAAAGGTGCTATGATGGTAGCACACAGAGAAAGGGCTGGTTGGGAGTTACTAGGGCTTAGAAAAGCAATTAGGTACCATGCTTTCATTGTTCCAGGCAAGGAGCAGTTTTCATTGTTTGCAATTTACTTTAATATATTTCAACATATAGATTTAGAAGGGCATGCATGTTTGTTCTTGTGCATGCGTGTATGTGTGTGTGTGGGGGGTGTATGAGTGGGCATAAAGATGAGACTGGAATATTTTAGGTAAAAAAGAAAGGACATACTCAAAAGCTCAAAGAATAATGAGAACATGTTAAAAAGACAAAGCTCCTAGTGTGAAGGGGACTTCCACTGGCTCACTCCGGCATAATTTGAACATCAAATAAATACAGTTAGGGAGCATATATAACCTAATGGATAAAGTAAGAATTTCTGAGTTTCCAGTGATACAAGTTTATAGAAGGGAAAAGAAAGCTCTCCTTTCTGGTTAAAAAAAAAATTGTTGAGGGAATGATGTCATGAAGAGTCATCATTGCAAATGTTAGTTGTCCAATTTTGATTATTTCACTGTGGTTTGCATGCTACATTTTAATTTTGGAAAACATAATATCATCTATTCTGGAGGTGGAGAGAAAGTAAAACTGAGAGCAAGAAAGAGAGGAAAAAGTAAATTTGGCTGAAAGTTATGGGTATCTAGGAATTTTTTGCATTATTCTTGCAATCTTTTGGTATGTGAAATTATGTCAAGTTTTAAAATACATTAAATTAATAAAATAAAATTTGTTAGGTGCCGATTTTTGGGAGTGGGTTGCCAGTCTGTCTCCCAAGCCTATAGCAACTGGTGTTCCCAGGTGGTCTCCCATCCAAATACTAACCAGGCCCGAACCTGCTTAGCTTCTGAGATCTGATGGGATCAGATACTACAGTGCTACGGCTGCAGGCCAAAATAAAGTACTTTATTATAAACTATATGATATGTGATATGCATTAATTTATTGATTTTTACTCTATTCCTTAGGGACTATTAGTTAATATTTTCATCCACTGTAATGGGGTCTCAAGCCTAGACTGCCAAACCAGTCCATACAACAGCCCTTTATTGGAGGATTTTTGTGCTTGGTTTACACTAGAAATCTAGTTGAATCCTGCCAATAGATAGATGACTCATCTGTATTTTGTAACCCTTTAACGATTTAAGAGAGCTCACAATGCTTGAGCTTAAGGCACACATTGAGTGACTGCTTTTGTGCTTTGTTGGCTAAACAATGTTTATTTGGTGGGAAGTTGTTTTTCACCTGAACACATTCTCTGTAGCATACCTGGAGGAAGGAGGCTGTATTAGTTTGCTATGGCCTCCGAGGCGAAATACTGCAGATTAAATGGCTTAAACAACAGAATTTTTTTTTTCTCCTCACTGTCCTGGAGGCCGGAAGTCCAAAAGCAATGTGTGGGCAGGTTTGGCTTCTTCTGGTGCATCTTTCCCTGACTTGCAGAATACCACCTTCTCTTTGTAGTGGCCTTTTCTATGTATGTGTTTCTGGTGTCCCTTCTTATTCCTATAATAACATCAGTTGTACTGTAGTAGGGTCCAGCCCTACAGGTCTCATTTTGACTTCATCACCTCTTCGGAGTCCTTATCTTCAATCATACTCCCATTCTGAGGCACTGGGACTGGGACTTTGGCATATTGATGTTGGGGCAACACAATTCAGCTCATAAGTAAGTCAGAACCCAAACTTTCTTTTAACTTGTGGAAGCTCTACACATGTTTCAGAAGAACGAAACAACTATGAACAAATAAATGGGCTTCCATGGGTCTCCGTGACATTTACTTGATGCCTAAGACAGTAGATCTTCCGGTTAGAGACACTGTAGCTCCTAACTTGCCAAACTATTGCTCAATAGGTGCAAGACCCAGACTCTAACCCAGGTCCTCGTTGACCATTTCCAGGTATTCTGGGAATGCATTCTCACAAATGTTCTAGAATACTTGTGAATGCAACATGTGATAGAAACCCAGGAAACCTTTCTTTGGATATGTGTGTGGGATGGGGATGGGAGGATATAGGAGAGATCTGATCCAACCTGAGATTCCTGCACTGGGACAATGGTTACTGAGTCCTCTCATTATGAACACAGACTTGATGGAATTACTGTGATGATTAATATGCCTAGCACATAATGGCTACATCATTAACTCTATCCAGAGGCTGATATTATCTAGGAAAGTTATTTAACTTCATTTTGTATGCCTGAAGCTTACCAGGGCATCTTGTGATCTTACTAAGGCTGAATTACTGTGTATAATATTGATGGTAACATTTATTTCAACAATAGATACAGTAAATTTCAATGCTTATATTTGGAATAGTAGAAGGTTTTTCAATGTTAAGTTCTTTAAATCTCAATATGAGCATGCTGACCAGTTTCCTGTACAAAATTTTGTGATTATTCCACAAAAATTGAAAGTCCTGCAAGTAACCAACAAGTAATTCTGACCATTTTTCAGAAAATAGATTCTCAATAATCTACATCCCAACTTATTACTCTGAGAGCAAAAATTTTAAATAACACCTTGGCAATTTAGTTATTAATTAGAATCCAACTGACATAACATTGACTAACATATATGTTGTTGTTGTTAGGCGCCATCAAGCTGGATCCAACTCATAGCACCCTCATAGGGTTTTCAGTGGCTGACTGAGAATTGTTTTTGGGAGTGGACTGCTACATCTTTCATATATATATATATATATATATATATATATATACACACACATACATATATACATATACACATATGTATGTATATGTATGTATATATTATATATATATATATATAAATATATATATCACTATATCTACATATGGACATATACTCATAGATTCTGGTATGAAAATTTTAGTTGTCCAAAAATTACACATTGAACAGGTGAGTTTTCTCAAAGGGAACAGGTAGATTCTTGAACCTCATAGAGTCCAAGCTGATAATTACTTATGAATTCATGACTGAGAGATTGTAGCTTCCAATTTTCAGTGATAGATGAGTTTAACCCCAACTTGAAGATGTCTACAAGTTTTAACTTATTGTTTTGCCTTTTGGTGGTGGTTGTTGTAAAAGTACTAAAAACACTAGCCCTAGGTTTGATTTGGGCTGAATTATATGGACCCTGTCCTCCATTGCCCTACTCAAGGCCTTATTGCTGTCTTGTTTGGAAAAACAGAGAGTCAGATTTTTTTCCCAAGACCTGATGGCTGATGCTACTGTTTCCTTTTTGAGGGACCAGTCAAATCCACTTGTATCTAGCAGCACAGAAGTCTTTTAGATGTCTTATTAGGTTCTGAGCACTTGCTGGACAATCTTTGGATGTTTAGGTGTAGTCACAGAAGCCCATGGTAGACATGGAATGAACTGCTCAGATCATCCTTCAAGGAACGACTTGACCAACCATTGGGGTGCAGAGGGCAGGCTGCCTCCAGATGGAGGGTCTTTCAGGGTCAGTCCAGCTGGCAAGACCACCTTGTTTGGTGTCCTCTCTCTCTGCTGAAAGCTCCCACCTAGTGACTCAGTGAGGTGACGGGCTCCAGACCTGGCCATTGGGCCCAAAGTGAGAATACTGACACACAAGTTTCTCTCTAGAGCTCCCTCCTGGTGGCCAAGGATTTGGGGGGTACTACAAAGCACTCTGTCCTATCCTGCCTCTGCTCTCATCTTTGCACTGATAATGATGTATACTATGCACTTTGCACAGACTTGGGCTCAAGAGAACTCTACCTTTGACAGCCTCTCCTTCTGTCTGATCACTCATCTTACTTGACTTTCTTTCCCACATTCTCTAAAGCAATGGAGCAAGAATGCCTGGTAATAGCATCAAATTCATATCTGAGAAACAATTTTATAGAATTTAAAAAATGTATAAGAGTTTAAAAAATACCTGCAACTTACTTCTTCATGTTTATTCCATCAACAAACTGAGTGATGAAATAGACTTCCTGTTGGCAGAAAGCTAGTGTTTATGAAAGACAGTGGCATCCAACTCAAGGGCATTGGGGCCATTTCATAGATTCTGATGGATTTTAGCCAAGATGCCAAAAGGCAGGGTCTAACTAGAACCTGTGCTCTATTTCTAAGCCATGGTCAAAGGAGAACAGAACACTGAGATTTCAAGGAAAGCTGGGAAGGAGTTTGGGAGGAAATGTACAGATCTCTTTTCTTTACTTCCCCTGAAGAAAAAGAACAGTGGAATTCAAGCAACAGGCAACTCATTTATGATGAAAAATGGCCTCTAAATGAAAGTGCTACTCTATTTAAGCAAAGGACATATTTTCTTTCTGTGGATATTCTTTCATACATTTCACAACACCTGAGAGATGCCTGTCTGTGTTTTTGAGACATTGTCACCCTTCAATAGTACCACACATGTTAATCTTCACTCATGTGGGCTGTATTTTAGGAGACCAGAACCATTTGACACGTATGAGGAAATGGCATGAGCTTTATGTGAGACTTACAATCCTGTGAAGGAATGAATGGCTTTGTCCTTGATCTGCTCATTGAAATCTTTTTAATATTAATGTGCTATTTAAAAATGCAACATTTGCCTCCAAAGTAGCGCGGTGGGCGGCATAAGAGCCCATGGGCAGTCTACGAGGCCAGAGCGAAGTGGCTGATTGCTATTTATCATACGCTGCTGCTCACTCCCAAGGATCAAAACTTTAAGCACAAGTTGACAGGCAGGAGAGGTTTCTGTCTATTCCCTGGCGTTGATACTTCAAGATTAGTGTGCCCTAAGCTACTCAATTCTTGGAAAGACACTAGGATAATACTACTTTTTAATTTTTTGTAATACTCGGTGGTTGAACCCAGAGCCTCCCATATACTTCAAGTGCTCTACCATTGGGCGGCACCCCCAACCTGTTTTTATTTTTTATTTTGAGTCAGGATCTTGCTAAGTTATATAGGCTGCTTCTGGGCTTGAACTCACAATCCTCCTGCCTCAGTCTCCTGAGTTGCTAGAATTAGGAGCATGTACCATCCCTCCTAGGTTAAAAGTACATTTTTTTGAAGGTCAGATTGTCAAATTTCTTTCCTTAGCTCCATCACAAGTACCTCCACGGAGAACACACCTTGTGACTTGTTTCCAAACCAACAAAACCATGAACAAACAAAGAAGCGTGAGACATACTTCTTATATCTCTGCCAGCTTTGTAGCAGGTTTAAAACACTCTTTTTTGTATCTAAAGAGGCAACATATTGAAAGACACATTTCCAGACAAAGTTATGGACTGTTTCTATTTCCACCTTCATTCTGTGCTTCTAAAAATATAGGATTAGGCTATAGCCAGGCAGATGCTATAACTACTGTAGAAAAATATAGATTCTAGGCCAGACACAGTGGCACATGCTCCTAATCACAGCCACTTAGGAGGCGGAAGCAGGAAGATTGTGAGTTCGAGGCCAGCGGGAGCCTGCCTGTGTAAATTAGTGAGAGCCTGTCTCAAGAATAAAAAAAAGAGAGAGAGAGAGAGAGAGAGAGAGAGAGAGAGAGAGAGAGATTGAGGCTGGGAGCTCAGCTTAGTAGTAGAGAGCTTGTAAATTATGCACAAGGCCCTTGGTTCAGTCCCCAAACCCCAAAATACTGAAAAAATAGACATATATTTTCCCCCTCATGTCTGTTAACTTGTTATTTTGTGGGGGCCTGTGTGTTGCTGTGATGCTGAAAGCTATGCCACCAGTATTTTAGACACCAGCAGGGCTACCTATGATGGACAGATTTCAGCTGAGCTTCCATACTAAGATAGACTAGAGAGAAGGACTTGATAGCCCACTCCTGAAGCAATTAGCCATTGAAAACCCTATGAATAGCAGAGAAACACTGTCAAATATGGTGTCAGAAAAGGAGCCCCCCCCCCCCAGGCTGGAAGGCATTCAAGAAAGAAGAAGAGTTAACTCCTCAAAGTTGAATAAACTTTAATGGTGGGAATGGAGTAAACCCCCTGAGTCCTCCTTTTGCTGATGTGACACAACTTAAAATGAGAAAAAACAGTCACCTCAACAATAGGCTCAAACAAAAAGATCATGTACATGGCACAGTGTTGACAGTGTTTCGTTCTGTTGTACATAGGGTAACTATGGGTAGGCTCCATCTCAATGGCACTCAGTGACAATACCACACACACACACACACACACACACACACACACTCACACACGCACACACATACACATTCTAAGTGTGAAGCTATATATACCGAGATAGAACCATGAAAATGTAAGCTGAGTGGTTGAGCTCAGCAGAAATACTTGTTCTATTTAGTGTTTATTCTTCTCAAATAATAAATCTTAGAGAAAACAGTGGCAGAGAAAGTAACACTAGTGTTTAATATGAAAATGGGAAAGAACTAAAAATTGGTTTGGGTTCCATATAATTGCCTGTTTGGGGCATAACACCAGCATCAGGCTGAGGCTAGAAGTTCAATTCAGCACAATTTGCTCTGATTTCTTCCCTTAAATATTCTTGTTCTATTTTGCTTGGAATATTTCCATATTAATCTAACATGAATGGTGCCCAAGAATCATATTGTTTATTTGGAGTAGGAACTTTCCTGAGAGAGAGAGAAAAAAAAATCTGCTAAGTAATAGAACATTGTTTTTCTTTCCTGTGTTTATAAACTATACTAAGGATACTTTTCCTCCAAAAAGTCACAAGATGGCTTAGTCTACTTCAGAGCGGGACTGTTATTCCTTTGTTAATTTATTCTTTCATTCATACATAAAGCATTTATCAAGTTTGTATTACAGGGACTGGTATAATAAAATAAGTAAGACTGAAGTTAACCTCCTTAAGGTACTCCATTGCCTTCCTGTATTCAAAACCTCCATTGGTTAACTTACAGATTTTTTTTTTCTTTTGCACTACTTAGAGGTTGAACACAGGGCCTCACCCATACTTTGCAAGTGCTCCACCACTGGGCTGAACTCTTGGGCCATTTTTAATTTTTGATTTTGAGTCAGGATCTCACTACGTTACACAGCTTGGCCCTGGCCTCAAACTGGAGATCCTCCTGCCTCTGCCTCCCGAGTCATTGGGATTGTAAGTGTGCACCACCGTGCCTGGCCATGTAACTGGGTAGTAGCTACCAGCTCACACTGAACCTTGTCACTTGGCTGGCCTATAGAATAGCCACCAATGTGGAGCAAAAAGAAGATTGAGAAAGCCTGTGCTATTGGACTTGCTCATTCTTGCCCTGTGTCATCAGCAGAGCAGGCCTGGACTGTTTTGCTATAGGATGAGGGACATGTTGAACAGACCCATGTTGTTCCAGGTATCCAAGCTAAGGAGACCCTAAATCAGCTGACAGCCAGCCTTTCCCCAGACATGTGAGGAAGCCCGTCCAAGATGAATAGAACTACCCAGCAGACCCAGATATCTCTGCAAGCACATAAGTGAATATAGTAAGATGAGCATGAGCTAAATATATATTCCAGTGCTGCTTAGGTCTTGTGGTTGTAAATTGGCCTTACTAAGCCAAGGCTAACTGGTGGTTCACCCGCAAGAGGTAGGCCATAAACTCACCTGCCACAGAGCCCTCAGCTGACCTTCAGTTGGATTCTGAGCAGATCCAAGGCTCTTTTCAAAGACTGGCATTTATGCTTATTTTTGCCTTTGAAGCCATCCTGGATTTAAAGCATCTGACTCACATGTGTTACATGTACCATATGCTGACAAATACACTCAGGAGATTTCTTCTGGCTAGGGTGATTGTGGGTGAGCACAGGCATCTCTAGCCAGTGCATTTCATAATGTGCCTCTGTCCCCAGGACTCTTTTCTAACCCAGGCTTTGGAGGCTCCCTCTAGGCTGCCCTCCCCTATCTAAGCAGCTTCTGGCCTCAGGCAGCCCTTACTCAATGGTTTTTCAAGGATGTTCCAGCTTTCATCATGTAGAGCTATCGTCACAGGCTGTCTAAATGACTGAAATAAAGTGCATGTGATATTATTTGGCATTACCCTTTTCAATTAATTTAGATATTATTTAGAAAGGTTGATATTGGGAGGGATGTTAATTATGGTTGATTAAATGCATATGTGGACTTGTCAATGATCAGTTGGGCATGAGGCTGTGACCCAGAAAGTAAGCTAGTGCCTAATATTGAAAATTGAAAGTTGTATGTAATAGTCTATTCTGATAATGCCTGCCTTGAAAATACATAATTTTAAATTGCAGAAGTTACTTGAGATTATCTTCAAATCTGTGATTTAACAGGTAATGAAACCTGAAAATTATTGTCAAAATCAAACCAACAAAGCTGGGACTATAATCTAACACTGTATTTAGATTTAAAAAATTCTTCTTAAAAACTTAAAAATATATTATGCCATACAATTTCTCATCTATGCAAAATTTTATATAGCATTTTAATTTTTAATCATTCCCTTTTTTTTCTATAATCCATTTGTCACTTTCAGGGCCCTCGTAACTCTACTTGGGAAGCAAAATAGAACATTTAAAGCCTGGAAATTTTGGAAAAGCCCTATTCTAATTCTATGTTCACCATTTATTATCTATGAGCTATTATTAGTCAAATCACTTCCCCTATCTGAGCCTCAGTAAATAGGGTGATAATGCCTAGCTCAGAGGTGAGAAATAAATACTGAGCACTCACTATAGTGCTTGGCAAAGAGTAAACAGTCAAAAGAGATACCTATGTTAACTGTCTCCACTCTCTTCCTAATCTTTAGTAATTTTGTGTTCACGGTGGACTAGGAGAGGACACTTGTTGAATTGTAAGGGCTCTGGAATTAAAGAGGAGTAGAATTAACTTCCTGGCTGTTGTTTACATAAGAACAAAGAGAGCAAAATTCACCACCTTAGCACCCTACATGTGGAGTTTAGCTCAGCTGGTAGAGTGCTGCTCTGTGCTTTCTGAGGCCCTGGGTTCAATCCCCAGCACTGCAAAAATGGGGGAAGGACCTGGCAGCCCACACCTGAAACAATCAGCCATCAAAAACCCTATGAGTAGAAGAGACACACTGACACAGTGCTGGGCATGGCACAGTGTCAGGGAGTGTTTTATTCCGTTGTACTTAGGGTTGCTATGAGTCAGACCCAACTTGACAGCACCTAACAACAAAAAGCACTCTGCATAAGACTTTATCACTGTGCTAGATTTAGGAGGCCTCATTGTGAGCCCTGCTGCTGTAGGAAGGATACTGGAAGCAAGATGAGTTTCAGCCCTATTCTCCAGAAAATGTCTAATTAAAAACAACAATAAAAACAATAAAACCACTATTTCTATGTATCCTAAAATCATTTATAAGATTGCTTCAGATTCATTCCTTCAATTTAGACATTTGCAGTCAAAAATGAGGAGGAGGTTATAGGTATTTCAGAAACATCTTTTTAGAAAGAAGAGAGTATAAGCTGGGAAGGTGACTTGGTCAGAACTGGGTTCAGTATTATGGTATGCTGTTAGAGAAATTCTAACAGGAATCTAAAACGGCTTTTGACCCTAACAATTCTTGGAGATTTTTGAGTGAAGATTAACATTTGGCCAACTAGGCTGGGCTATAAAATTATATTTTAAATATTGTACAGATATATTTTAAATGTTGTACAAATTCAAAGGCCAAAGATTGTAACTACCTTGGGAAACTGGTGTCTCATTATTTCTCATGAAACAAAAATGCAATCAATTAATTAATACTGGGTTTTTGTCTTTTTTCTTTTTGGTAGAAGGAATCAAAGTTATTCTGGAACTGTTCATATTATTTGCATGAAACAAGAATAGAAATGATCCCAATTTTTCAAGCCAATTAAAGATTTTATCAAACTGGGTAGAGATAATTACCTTAAGGAACTAAAACAGCCACTAAGAAGGAATGTAAAACATGAACTCACAAGTTCATTTCTGTAACAGAAATACATTTGGATACTGAATTATTACTTAGGGATGCAGCAAAAATAATACCACACAGTCAGCTGCTAAAACAAACTCACTTTCTCATGGTTCTAGAGGCTAGAAAACTGGAATAAAGAGATCAACAGGGCTGTGCTCCCTCTAAGGGCTCTAAGGAAGAATACTTTCTTGCCTCTTTTTAGCTTACTGGTTGCTGGAACTACTTGGCTTATCTTGTCTTACAGCATCACCCCAACTTCTGCCTCTGTCTTCACATGGTCATCTTTCCTCTGAGTGTGTCTCTGAATATGTTTGTCCTCTCCTCTTCTTATAAGGACACAAGCCACATTAGATTTAAGGCCCACCTTAAATCACTGTGATGTTGTTGTAGCTAATTACATCTGTAAAAACCATATTTCTAAATAATGTAACTGTCTATGGTTCAAGTGGGCATAAATTTTGGAGGAACACTATTCAACCCAGTGCAGACATCAAAATTGAGATAATGCGTAGCTTAAAACAGCAAGGAAGTCAGTCATTATTTTTAAGTGTAGAGCACTGTTTGGAACATTACAATAGGTTGGGGAGCGCCCAAGATGTTGTTGGTAGAAGTGAAATTTTCTTATTTTTTTATTTTTTGTAAACTATATTGACATTATTCAACTATTAACTTAGTGGAAGGAAAAAGAGTGAAAACATATACTTGACGGAAGTATAGGATTTTACTATTTATTATGCCTCAAAGTAACACACAAAGCTAAAATTTAATGGAGTGAGCACATGTAACAGATGCCGTTTTCATTTCTTCAGTTCATCATGTGATATTTATTTTATTATCATAGAATTTGCTGGACAATGGAGAGAAAGAGGATTTATTGGGGCAAAAAGAGTTAACTTCTGAGAAAAAAATATTTAAGCACACATATATATTCACATAGTCATTCTGGTTGAGTTTTTTGATATGTCTATATATCTATGGTTCTGGGGTTTACCTCAATTGGTAGAGCGCTACTCCATACTTTCTGAGGTCCCAGGCTCAATTCCCAGCACTGCAAAAATGGAAGAAGGATGTGGCAGTCCACTCCTGAAAAAATTCCAAAACAATCAGCCATTGAAAACTCTATGAGAGTCACTATGAGTCAGAACCAACTCAATGGCACCCAACAACAACAACAACAACAATATGTCTATCTCTCTCTCTCTATATATATATAATATACCAAATATGCCTGTTCCTACATGTTTCTGGTCTAGAAATCAGGAGTCCTAACTTTGATTCTCAGCTCTACCACTGAATGACAATGATTTATCAATCTTTCTTTATCTGTAAAATAGTGAAAATTATTTTTTTCCACCCATCTTTCAAAATCATTGTGAAGATTAAATATGATAATGGAAATGAAAAAATGCTGAATCCTAAAAGAAAAATGTTCTCATGATTGCCATGATTATTGTCTGTTCCATTTGGAAACTAAATGGTTAGTCTTGGCAAAGCCTAGGATTTATTGTCTCCTCTAGTTGAATAATAAGAGTGGCCACTATTTCTGGAACAGCAGCTATAAAATGCTGTGTGAGTCACTTCACAGAATTATTTCTAATGCTCACAATCAGTCTTCAAATTGGAACTTGTTGTCCCCATTTTATAGCATAGTAGTCGAGGAGAAAAAGGATTAAGCTTCACCTGGTGAATTCAAACTTAAGCTTCAAAGTCATACAACTTAAAAATGACAGAGCCAGCATCCTCTGCTAAAGGCAAAGTAGTCTTCCCTGCTCTCAGCTCCGTCAGCATTACCCTGGAATTTTACACACACACGCACATAAACACACACACTCATCTGCATCTTCTTCCCTCTCTCCCATACCAAGAGTATTGTTCAAATCCATCATTTGGTTAAAAAAAAAATCAATCTTAACCATTATTAGATGGCACTTGAACTTAATCAAAAAGAATTGTTCAAGAGAATTTTTCGGCTTTCGTCTGGTTATTAGTGGGCTCTGAGTCTTTTTGCTTCTGTGCTGATGGAATCAAAAATGAACCAGGATTGTTCTAGATGCAGTTTTGCAAATCAAAGCACAACCATTTTCTCACTTAATCCTCCGCTTAGTGCTGGTGTTTTGTGATGGCAAACAACAGTTTCGCACTTGTTCCTTGGGTCCTTGTCAGAGGAGACCCAGACCACTCTGAAAATCCTGAAGTCCAGCCAAGTTCATCTGCCTCTCCACTGTTGAGAATGGAGTGTGCTGATCTGAGAGTTGGTAGAAGATGGAGTTCAGGAAGATAGCATTGATTTCTAATTATTTTTTATTCTGTCCTTTAAAATTGCCTATTTTCCTAATGCTTTATAATGTATCTAATTTGGCAATGCAATTGTAGAGACGTTGGAAGTATATGCTGAAAAATGTTTTATTGGTGGAAGATACAATTAAAAAAAAAAGATTAGAAGCCCCTGAGCCAGTATGATTTAGTCCTATCATGGGCTTGGGCTGGTATTTTTTGAACCCTTGGTATGGGCTATGTTTTTAATAAACAATGCGTGTGATAGCTCTTTGGGTCAGTAGGGCCAGAACAACAATAACACTTCCTCCCCACTCCATCATGTTTTCGGTTTTACCTATGAAAATGAGTCAAGATCTGGTCACAACTGTGTGTATCTAAACAGTAGGGAGACTCCACAGCTATCAAAAAGCAGCTCAGCCTCAGCTCTCCCTTCTCCTACTGCGACCAGAATCACAGTTGCTCAGCACCAGATAATAACCAGATAAAACTGAAAAATTTACTCAAGCAATTAATTTTGATTAAACCTGTGTGGTATCTAATAATGATTGAGATGAATTTATTTAAACCAAATGACTAATATTTAATGCTCCCTTTTGCTGTTAGTGACCGATGTGACTCCTCATGTGACCCTAAGTCACCTTGGACTCACCTTAATTTCCTAAACAGGCATGTGTATTCTGTTCATTATGCACAGAGCTCTTTTTGCAATGGTGAGCATTGTCTCATCTCCTCTTGACTTTTGTTAATCTGACAGCCACACAGCCTTTTCTTGGGGAATATCGCAAAGCATCTCCAATTCAATAGCATTTCTGTGGTTGAGGGGTTTTATGTAATTACAGAAGTTCTGTTGTGGATGTGAATGTTATATCTCTGTTGTGGAATTATGTTTGGAATTTATCCTAAAGGACAGAGAAGGGATTGTTTGTTTTGTTTGAACATTTCTTATCACAGAACTATGTTGGAGACAAACCCCAACGACACAAACATTCAAACACCACCTTCAGATGTAATATTGATTTATAAAACAACAGTGCACAGCTGCCAAGCTTCACTCTTGAATACAGAAGGTCTTCAATTCCCAACAAATTACTGGCGTTTCTACCAATTTACAAATTAGAGTTTCCTTCGAATATCTGACAGTCCTTAGTATTCCAGTCACCTTCCTCTTCAGCCTTCCCTCTTGAAATCTGTGTGTGAGGGGGAGTGGGGAGGGAGAAAGTAGAGCATTTGTAAAATTGGAGTGAAAAAAATCTAGATCAACTTTTATCCTTAGGCAAATTATGCACAGAGTTAAATTAAACCACTATATGTACGTGTAGATTGAAGAATCAGAGGTGGAGGAGGGGTCAGAGACATTGAGATCAAAGTTTCTGTTCTTTGAACAAAATCCCTTTGAAAAGCCCCCATGCCACCTATTCTGCTTGTTAATGTTTTGACTGGGAGTGTCTAGTGGTGTCATCAGCAGTAGAAAATTTTTAATACCATATTTTATTTTATTTTCTCTGTGCAGCTAGCTCTACTTAGTGAAGCGCCAGATCCTTTGCCAGCTCTGTTCTATGTCTCTTAAGGGAATATTTTTGTTAATTGCAAATATTTGATTGACAAACATAGGATGCAATTAGTAGTCAGGCACAGTAGGAATGTGCAGCGAACTGGATCCCTGAACCAACAGATCTCAACTCTCTCAGCTTGATCTGAAATCAACTTGAGCATTTCAACCATATGTTTGCCTCAAACTTTCTCTTTCTTATGAATGTTGCTTATTTCCCCAAACTACCTTCTTTGTACCTCAGTTTGCCGAGGGAGCTAATTCCTTCCTGATCAAGCCAAATGAAGAAAGAAAATTCTTCACAAGGTTCATTCTGGTGGGGCTATTTGACTATGGCGGTAAAAATTAATGTGGACAAGATTACACATGCCAGTTGTTCCTCTCCAAAGCCCTGGCTGAAAACAGAACCTAGCCTCTTTTGAATTCAGACATTTTCTTTTTCATAGCTATTTAAAATAACCTGCCACCATCTGATGATCTTTATCAATTACATTTTGCATCTTTATGCATGCAGTAAAATGAGCCCTTTGTTTTGTGTCACTGAAGTATGTGAAATAAAGGTCTGTCTTTAAACTATACTAGTCATTATTAAAGGTGTTCTTTATGCCACAAATCAATTGGAGATGATGGAGTCTGATGCTATCCATTATTTTTGTACCTCCTTCCTTTCCAAAGAATGAATTAAAACTCACAGAATTTAAGGGAAAGGAGAGAACTTCAAAACCTTAAATACTGACTTATAAAAGTCTTAAGAAAATTTAAGCTGTAAAAATCAGAAAGGTGAAAAACTGAAAAAATAATGTAGTCAGACCGTGTTTGTAGCTCTAAAAATACCAATTGCCATTTTTCCAGAGATAGATAATATTCACATGTTATTTTGGGGGATGAGATACACAATATGAGTTGCTCTCTCTAAAGGATAAGCAAATAGATATCAACTTTGAGGGTAAAAAGATAAGAAATCTCTTAAGGCTGTAGGAGAGCATCCTGCATGCTTAGGAACATCCTGCCAGTACATGGCAAATGATGTGGGGCCTTCATTGAAGATGAGGGAACCTGAAACCCAGGGAGATTTTAAATTAGTTCAAGGACACATTGGAAGTGCTCGGTGATATGGAAATATAGGGCAGGATTCCTGACATGCAGCCCATGAAACCAGAATGCTTGTCAAGTCTGTCAATTATAATGTGCCACATTCCAAATAAAGCTTTAAAAGTGGGCATCTTAAGGCTACAAGGTGCTGCTGCAGCTTGTGTTGACCATCCTTCTGCTTCTAGAAGAACTGTGATTAATTTATTTAAAGTAGACGTATGCTCCAAACATAAAAATAAAAGGTGGTCATCAAACTTGGAATTTAAATAATACCGTAGACAAGCAAAGTAGCAATCTGAAAAAAATAAAAGGGCAATCTCATGTTCTCATTCTCTGTCTCTCTCTGTCTCTCTGTCTCTCTGTCTCTCTGTCTCTCTGTCTCTCTCTCTCTCTCTCTCTCTCTCTCTCTTTCTGCTCCCCATTTCTCCCCCCTCTCTCTCCCTCTTTTATTCCTTGGGATTATTGTTCCAAGCTCAGAGACCATGAAAATATGTGGGATAAATCTTGCTAACTGCTCAAAGCACTGACATAGTAGGTTCACTGGGGCCCTGTATGCTTGTGGATTTTGCCATAAGTGAGGGCATTATCTAAACTAATCTCATCAACTAAGGTCCTACAATTCATGTAAGCCCACCATATGTCTGGATGTCATAGATCCTTGGAAACAGACAAGTGTAGAGGTGGAAGAGGTCAGAAAAAGGACCCACCCATTCAACAGATGAGGCATTAGAGGCTCAGAGAATTGCTGACTGCTTTGAATAATTAAAAGTGATTTCCAAAGCCTGCTCCTGAAATGCTATGATAACTTTAATCTTGTAAAGGGTGGGGGAATAAAGGAGAAATCAAGGCAAATTGGAGCTACTACACAGGTAAATGATGGACTTGATCACTTTCTGAGATAAAGATTTTCTGATTAGGGGAGAGGTGGCTGGTGAGAGAGAGGAATGAACAATTTTAGATTAGAATATGATTGCACCTCAGATGATATATTCATAACCTTAAGCCTTATGATAGAAAACAAAATAATGCATCTAACTACAGGTTAAGGCATGTAAGGTTTGGGAGTGTGGCAGGTCAATGAAAAAAGGAAAACCTTCCACTAGATGGATTGACACAGTGTCTGCAACAATGGGCTTAAGTGTAAATAAGCTCATGTGCCTGGCACAGAACTGGGGAGTGTTTAGATCTGCTGTACACAGAGTTGCTATGAGTCAGACTCGACAACACCTAACAACAACAATAACAACAAAAACAAGGTATGTATTTTCCTCTGTGCCATCTTCAGAGAAAACCAATGACCCTTAAGGAATCAGCTGTTTCTTCTCTTTTTTCTTTCTTTCCCTCTTTTCCTTTCTTTCTTCCTTCCTTCCTTCCTTCCTTTCTTTCTTTCTTTTTCTTGCTCTCTTTCTCTTTTTCTTTCCTTTCCCTCCCTCCCTCCCTCCCTCCCTACTTCCCTCCCTCCCTCCCTTTCTTTCTCTCTTTCTTTTCTTTCTCTCTCTCTTTCTTTCTTTCTTTCTTTCTCCTTTCTCTTTCTCTTCCTTCTCTCCTTCCTTTTTCCTTCCTTCCTTCCCTCCTCTTTTTCTCTTTTTCTTTCTCCTTTCCTTTCCTTTCCTTTCCTTTCATTTTCTTTTTTCTTTCCTTTACTTTCATTTTTTCCCCATTGTACTAGGGAGTTGAACTCAAGGTTTTGCTCTCACTGGGTAAGGACTCGACGATTTTTTCACCCCTTTGTTGTTGTTAGGTGCTGTTGAGTAGTGTCCGACTCATGGTGACCCTCATGGGGTTTTCAGTGGCAGATTGTTTCAGGAGTAGGCTGCCAGGTCCTTCTCCATAGCTTGTAGCACTTGGTACTCCTAGGTGGTCTCCTATCCAAGGATTAGCCAGGCTGACCCTGTTTAGCTTCCAAAATCAGGTAGGATTGGATGTCAGGGTGCTATGGCTACAGACTTGCACCCTTAGCCCCTTTTTAATTTTTTTTTTTTTTTTTGACACAGTGTCTGGAGTTGCACAGGCTCCCTCTTGCCTTGAAGTCATGATCCTCCTGCCTCCTCCTCCCAAGTAATTCATTTGTCTCAGTTTTCAGTTTGTTTTGCTGGCCTCTACATGACCTCACATGTCAGGTTATAAAGGTTTATATGTAGGGATTCTTTTTGTTTTTCTTTACAAACTTCAACTGTTCTTAGTAAGGACTCTCTACCACTCTCTCATAGTGGTTCGCAATCATCTTCAAAGCCTGTCAAAATGCACATTACTGTGCCTCTCCTCCAGAGATTCAGCATGTTTGAGGTGGAGCCCCATAATCTGCAATTGTTTTGTTCACTTTGTGTGACAGGTTCTCACTATGTATCCCAAGCTGGTCTTGAATTTGAAAACCTCCCTTAGCCTCTTGAATGCTGAGGTTATAGGCATGTATAGGCCACCATGCCCTGCCAGAATCTGCATTTCTAACAAGTACACAGATGAGGTGCTGCTGCTGCTGCTGCTGCTGGTCCAAGGGACTCCCTTTGAGATCTGCTGCTCTATAAATAGAAGCAATGCTCAGAGCATTTTTTTAAACTAAATATTCTTAAGTTTGATTGTATAGAAATAGATAATAAAAGAGTCACAGGATGAAATAGTTCCTGGAATATACCAGCTACTCAATAAATATTTTTGATTTGTCAGGCACAGTGTCTCATGCCTATAAACCCAACCACTCAGGAGGCAGAGGCAGGAGGATCGCAAGTTCCAGGCCAGAAGCAGCCTGTGTAATTTGGCAAAACCCTGTCTCAAGATAAAAAAATTAAAAATGGACTGGGATGTCAGCTCAGTGGTAGAGCACTTGCAAAGTATGAAAGTATGTGCAACCCCCAACTACCACTATACATGGAGTTAAGGATGACGTATACTCCATTTACTTATATCACCCCCACCCACACACATTGTTGAATAGATTCCAAAGACATTTCTGGTTTTGCCATCACCCAGGCTGTGTTCAAATCCCATTTGAGCACTCTCTAACTTTGTGAAATTGGACAGTTATTCAGTTATCTGGAATTTGTAAATCCTAGTTTCTTCTGTTGCAAAATGGAGATATTGTAGGGGTTAAATAAAATAACTTTTATTAGCAGAACACCTGAGTACAAAAACTCTTACTCCTTTTTCTTATATAAGTATTGGTAAGAATAAATTCTTTTGTAAACAAGGGAAATAAATTGGAGGCATTCCTTAAACTAAGAAGTACATCTTTAATTATGCCTCACTATCCAATTCTTCACCACACTTCTTCAATCTCTATGCTGAGCAAATATTCTGAGAAGCTGGACTTTATGAAGAATATGGTGTTAGGATTGGAGGGAAACTCATTAACAATCTGTGTTGTGAAGATGACACAACTTTGCTTGCTGAAAGTGAAGAGGATTTAAAACATTTTCTTAAGAAGATCAAAGAACACAGCCTTCAGTATGGATTAAGACTCAAAATCAACAAAACAAAGAGTTCAGTGTGGTATTCTAAATCCAACCATTCTCACCACTTCTTCTACTACCCCTGTAGCCCAAGCCATTATTATTTCTCACCTAAATTATTGTTATAATCTAATTACAGGAATTTTACTTTTCTCTTGCTACCTTGACTCTATATTCTCTACACAAAAGTCAGGTGATTGTATAAAACATTTCACAACCCTCTCATAGCTTTTTTATCTCATTCTCACAAAATTCAATATCTTACTTTAAGATTAATTAATGCTACTTACAAAATATTTATTGCTGTCTGCCTATAGGACACAGGTAGAATTTTACTTCCTGTCCACATCTGTCCCTTCTCCTCACCCCCACCATCATGGAACATGACTATCTGAGGAAATCTGGTCAATGAGTTGTTTGTGGAAGAAATGGGACATTTATAGACTGGAACATTAATTGCTGATAGGAGATCCTTCTGAGATATTGCTATAACTGGCAATGTTTCTGGTAGGGTCTGCTCTGTCTTCTTGCTTTCCTAGACAGGGCTAATAACACTTCAGAGCCTCCAAACTAACAATAGAAGGCCTGATGTGAGAATGAAAAAACCTCTTATGTTTTTAGCTGCTGTGATTTGATAGTTGTTTGTTAACATGTACAATCTTGCGTATCTTGACTGCTATTTGACCTTTCTCTATAAAGGTGATCCGCCCTCCACTTATCTCTCTGACCTCACTCCCAACTTCTTCTCCCCTTCTTCATTTAGTTCTGCTATATGCACTTTCCAAACACTTTCCAGCTTCATTCCCAACTCTGGGCCTTCCCACAGTTAAAATGCTTTGTGGTGGTATCTTTCAAGTGTTCCCTCACTTCATACAGATCTTTGCTCAAAAGTCTCCTTCTTAGAAACTCACTCACTTTGTGTTTAAAATAGTACCCTTTATTACTCAATTTTTCCCTGTTTACTTTATACTTGACATGAGATATCATTTTATTTTTTGTATCTACAAGTAAAATGAAAACTTTAAAGGCAAGAACACTTTGTTCACAGAGGTTTTCCCGATATCCTGAACAGTACCTGGAATAGTTGTTGTTGTACTAAGTGCCGTCAAGTTGTATCTGACTCATAGAGACCCTCATAGGGTTTTCAATGGCTGATTGTTTCGGGATTGCTTCAGGAGTGGATTGCCACATCCCTTTAACCTGGAATAGAATAGATGATTAATAACTATTAATGAATGGTTATTTGTTGAATGAACAGTTATTCACTCATTCATAACCATCAGTTTTCTCATCCAAAACTATGGATTGACATGGCCCTCAACCTACCTAATTAGGGTTATATTATGTAGTTTTTGAAGTAGCATGATATGTTTTATTTTGTCACTAGAAAGGCAGATTAATTCACTTAATTGTTCCTTTCTAAGGTGTCAAGGAGAAACATCATATCACTAAATAATGCATTTGAGGCCAGTGGGTTTGGTTGTTTTGGTTTCTCAGGTATTTTCAGCCATGTGTTTCTTATGTTGAAATAATTCCAGAAGGAATCATGAGAACCAGCATGCATCAAAAGGCTCCATGTACAATTGAAATCTTTCATTCCTCTCAGCGGAGAACCTGGGTATCATTTATCTTGAAGGCACCAACAGAGTTTTGCTTTGTCATACTAAGTTTATTGATTCTTTTGTAGCAGCTTTGTTTGAAAATTAATTTAGAATTTAAGCAATGACCTCTTTGAGAAATAGTGAACGCCTAATTTTTTATGCTGAGCTTTTTGAACATTTCATAATGTGGTATGACTCACAGTGGAATGGAAGCTTCATTTTCCACTCTGAATTTTATACAATATGATTTTACCTGTAAAGGCAGCACATCTCAGTAAACTCTGGAAATATAAATTTGTAATTTCCCCCTTCTTAGAGTCAGCCATACAATGCAATTACCATAAGAAGATTGCTTTAAACATGCAATTATAAGTATGGCATGATTCTATAAATTATCTGTAATTTATTTATAAATCTACTGCAAAAGCTAATGTTTAACACATGCACATTTTTTTAATATTCCCTTTCCCTCCACTTCTGTCATATCATTAGATAAATATACTTAATGAGGGTTTATTATGGAAATAAAATAATCTAAACAGTATTGTATGGTCTACTGTATTATGAAAGAGTTATTTTAAAAGCCTATTAAAGTCCCTGCTTGGGCTTGTCCAAATTCGTATAAGTGAGGAATGATAAACTAGAAGTAAATTCCTATTTTGATTATTCAATCAAATATATTCCTTGTATGACTCAATCAAAACAATCTTTCCGACACCCCATGTCTATAAGTCACAGTCAGATAAAACTGTAAGTCAAGAGAATAATTTCTTCTTCATGAACTGTTGATGGTATTTAAAAAGACCAGGTTTTCAATGGAATGCTTCTGTTTGGATTGGTGAAATGGTGTTCTCCCAATAAGTGAGGAGCTGAGGGCCATACATAACAATTTTTGGATCACAGAATGGGCTTACACATCCAGCCCCAATCCACATAACAAAAACTCACCCTGCTTACTATGCTCTCCAAAGTAAACAAACATCAACAAACGCCTTCCGAACTTGAATTCTGAGATCCTATCCTAATCATTCTGTATCCTTAGCCCCTATCCAGACCCTTCACCTCTGAGCTGCTAATTGAGATAGTGCTGGGTACAAAATGATAGTACAAATGTCGTATCACAAGAAAGGTGCTAAAATAAACATATAGACAACCTCAAAACAATTCTGTCAGGATCCTATACTATGTGCATGTCTGCATATATACATGTATGAAGAGAGAGGGCCAGAGAGAAAGAAGGAGCAGGCAATGTTGGAGAAGTTTTAGCTTTATGAAATAAATAACACTGGTATAGGTATCATCCATAAGGCATTAGGCTTCCCATAGTGACGGCATCTGGGCAGGTGATTGTATTGTTTCCATTATTTTTCTCCTCTTTTAAGGACAACCTGAGGCAATGCTTTTCAAAATAACCTCACCTCTTCCTTTAAAAAAAAAATGGTTCCTTAAAGCAAATGCTATATTTTCTCCCTCAAAATAAAATTCAGAATTCCAATAACTGCAACATAGAAAAAGATAAAAGTAAAAATGGAAGGCTCCACTTACTACCTATAGCAGCTATCATTGTAATGTCTAAGGCCTTTAAGGAGAACTCTAGGGCTGGGTGTAGTGGTGCACGCTTGCAATCCCAGTGGCTCGGGAGTGAGGCGGAGGTAGAAGGATTGCAAGTTCGAGACCAGAGGCAGTCTGTGTGACTTAGGGAGACCCTATCTCAAAAAGTAAAAACAAATGGGCTAGGGGTGCAGTTCAGTGGTCCAGTACTTGCATGCAAGCATGAGGCCCTGGGTTCAACCCTGAGTACCAAAAAAAAAAAAAGAGACTCTAGGGTTCTGTAGTATGAAATTCAATGACCCACATCCCATGGGAAATAGATGCTTTTCAATTGTACCTGACATACATGTATATCAATGTCCAATTCTCTAAACAGATATACAAATATATAATTTCATCATATACATTTATGAATGTATTATATATAGTGGATGTATGTGCTGTGTGTGTATATATCTGTATGTATGTGTGTGTGTATATATATGAATATGGCTTACTGAGTTTAATGTTAATATGTACATAATACACATACCCAAATCAATAGGTATAGATCATTCTTAAACTGGTAGGTAAAGACATATAAAAAAACATAATTTGATTCTATATTGTGATCTTGAAGAACAAGTGGTAATATATTTTTCTTCTATTGGGCATATTTTCATAATCATGTGTAAGGATTTATATGCATACCCTGTGCCATTTATAACAGTGCTACAAATATTGAGAATTATGCTCATTAGCAAACACTGCCACTTTTTTTTGAAGAGGATGTTAGGCAGACATAGCTGAAATGCAAGTGTGTTTTAGAGAAAAGAGACAAACCTGGAAATAGGAATCTATTTTTTGGTTCTATGACTGTTTAGTACAGTGTTTCATGAGCTAAGAAAAAAAAAAAAAAAAGAGGCAGAGACAGTGAAAGAGAAAAGATGCTTTGTATAATACAAGCACCACAGAGAAATCTGATGTTTATCTTAACTAGGCACAGCTATGATATTGTCATCTAGTTTCTCAAAAATAGTCACCATATCTAAAGAACTTCCAACTCTAAGAAACTAGGGCCAAACATGAAAGGGAGAGGGCAAAACTTAACTAAACAGTTCTTGTTTTTAAAAAATCTTGTATCTCTATCAGTGAGTTTGGGCAAATATTGACATGAAAGAAAGATAGCTCTTTATAAGGAATTAAAACTTAGTTGGCAAGGTGCCCTTTGATTTCCTCAAACCCCACCTTACCCCATTTCCTCATTGTACTGCTTGTATTGTTGCATTTGCAGTTGTTTTCCTTAAGGATAATTTTTGCTTCTAAATGCTGAGAAAGAATAATCAGGTGCCCGAATAGTGGTGTCTCTGCTCATCTGCCCACACGTGATTGCTTTCTGTCTGGTGCTTTGTCATGGTGCCTTCAGAGCAGACTTCCTCAGCTTCCTTTGTTATCCTTGCCTGATAAATAAACAGCACAAAATTACCGAACTTATTATGGTAATTGAGAGAAGGGCCCAGAATGCGAGCCTGCCCCCCTATCTATTACACTGCCACCATGAAAGTTGGGTAAACCTGGGCTAAACCTCAGCTGATGTGTAACAGTCCCCTTCCTGGGCCCCCCTTCATTCCTGCAGGCCCCCACCCTCCGCAAAGATTGTCTTCTGTCCATCTTGAGCTAGATGTCAGTTCATTTAGATTTACATCAAGTAGTAAATTAAAATAATCACTCAGCAAACACTCTGAGCCCAGTTTTCCCTTTCAGTCAGGAGTTGCACGAGCTGCGTGAAGCATTCAAGCAGAAAATATTGCTGTCTAGATATTTGTCCTCTGGGTGATAAAGGAGGCATTGTCTTGGGACCCACTCAGGCCTCCGAGCCGATCGTCGCTGTGCATCACAGCTGTGAAGTCGCTTTGTTATGTGTCTGAGGACTCGGGTTCAGGACCTTGTTTTTCTTGAAATACCAGACTGATCAGAGCTGCATATGTTCGGGGGAAAGCAGGGGTCGGTGGTTATCTGTCCACATTTTTACTAGATTATTCTTGGACAGAACTCTGGGAAAATACCCTGCAGCATAAACCATCCCAAGAGTTTTGCTTTGTTTTAATTCATATTCTTTCTTTCTCTTGCATCTCCCCCCTTCATATTCTGCATTGTTACAGTTCTGGAAAATGCTGGAGTTTATCTGCATGAGTCAGAAACAAAGGCTGACGGCACTGCTGCCTTCCCCTGCTTTGAACCCGAGGCCATAATGTACCAAGTTATAAACCTGTTTCTTTGTGTTCTCATTGCAGTACATCTATCTGCCCATTTAGAAATCAAAATGCAGAGTTCAGACACCTGGGATGAAATACAGAGTGGGCTACAGAGGGTTTTCAGCATTTCTAAGTGATCAGTGGAGTCTCAAAATAAAAGGAGTTGATGAGGGAAAAAATGAATTAGGATTTTTGCTCTAAATGAGAATTAAAAGAAAAGATAAAAATGATCACTTGTAAGTCTCTAGCTCATCACATTTTTACTTCAGCTTTTTTGGTAGGTGTGTTTTGTAGAGTGTGAAGGAGTAAAATATTTGTTACTCGATGTAATGAGAGAAAAAACATCAAATGATAAGATGCCTGCTGATAAGTATCTGAATGAAAATTGGAATTTTTAGTCAATTATCTGAGTTTTTCTGAATAATTCCACATGCCTGGCTAATTGAGTACTGTTACTGATTTTTGGCCAGATAGTTGGCATTGTGTTGTATTTGTATTAAAGCCAAGATATCTATGTTGTTGTTGTTAGGTGCCTTCGAGTCGGTATCCGACTCATAGCGACCCTCTGTACAACAGGGGAAGCACTATTGTCAGTGCTTCTCTGCTGTTCATAGGGTTTTCAATGGCAGATTGATTTTTGGGAGGGGGTTGCCAGGTCCTTCTCCCACAAGATATCTATAGTGAGTGTGATATATTCTTTATTTCCATGATGTGGCCAAATACATACATTCCTGCATAGAAGCTGTAATATAATATTAAGCAAAAAAATATTAAAGAAATTAGATGGACATACATATATGTGGTCATGTGAATGACTTTCTTACACATGCATAATTTCATATTCTTGAATTAAAATGAATTCTCTTTGGGGGTATTTTCTCTCTGTGGCTCTGTGGTGGTTGAAGCCATGGCTCTGTCCCCCCACCTTTGCCAACAAGCTACAAAGCTCACCCTATGACCACATGAATCTTTGCAGTAAAATTGTATCTGCAAGAACCAGAAGTACCATTAGAATGGCAATGCTAAGCCCCAGATTATGCCAAGCCCTGTGAAAATAAATTGAAAGAATCACCAGACCAGAGAGTAAAATCACAGATCGATTTCAGTCATATAGTATGGCTTGTGATGTTTTATGTCTAAGTCTCAATTTAATTCAGATATATAGGCTAAAGAACCAATCCAGAATATTTGGTTCTGATTTACTTGGGCTCCAGAGTCAGAGGGCTTTGTTTAGTTCTCTGGTTTACTGATAGCTAAATAACCTTAAGTAAGTTACCTATCTACTTTGGGCCCTCAATTTTTCCATATGTGCAATGGAAACATAATTGGCATGTACCTCATAAAGATATTAAAACTATTTAATGAATAATGCATGCTAAATTATTAGAATAGTGTCTGGCACATAACTAATATTGAACAAATATTTAATTGGCTACATTGATGTTAATAATACTGATAATCTCTACAATAAAAGAGTAATTCTATATCTAAGAAACACAAAGTAAGCTGAACAGATTTATGCTACATTTTCTAAGGCTGACATACATATCAGAATCAGGTTCTCCCAAATGGGGATAGTAGTTTAGCCATTTACTGTGTACATGAGCAAATTGCTCACTTCTCTAAGTTTTACTTTCTGTGTAAGATACTAACTGGGTTCTCCTGATTGTTTCCAAAAATGAGGTATACATACAAGTTGCTCAGCACAGTGTATGGCTGGCAGCATTACAAGGTGTACCAGACTGCAGGTCAAAAGAAATCTCTTTCCATATAATTAATGTCATTTAAAATAATATTATAAAATTCAAGGAATCATCACTGAAGATTTAGAAAATTGGTTAGAGAAGTAAACCTTATTCTTTGTTTTATGTGTGTATAATTAATGTGTGTACATTTTCTTCAGTGTCCAGGCACCATCTGTTCAGATATAGGCAGCATTTACTCCTTTTTTTTTTCTTTACTTTTTAATGTTCAGACTTAGTGCTTCTGAATAAAATCATAACTCACCATGAAAAAATGGTGTCAATGCTGTTACTTCTTATAACATCATGATTCTTTGGAACTTGTATATATTGCAGCAATATAGATCTTCTTGCATCTGTAGTTTCCTAGTACCGTTTGTTTAATGCTAGTTACTATATTATTTATGTCACTTCATCATCCACTGTGCCATTCATGAATACTCTCTCTCATTAATTCTCTCAAAGATCATTTTTGTGCTTCATTGGTGATAACCATAAATGTAAGTCTTGCCCAGAGTACATAGGAAAATGTGAAGAATAACTTTTTTCCTGATCATGTTAATTCTATAGCATCCATGTACAATAATACATCTTCCAACCATGCCTTCTCTTAATATAATTAGGCTACAATCATTGCATTCTTAGAATGTGATCTCCTTTCATTATTGTCTGCAGCCCTGCCTTTCATGCATCTTCACTACCTGGGATGGTAGAAAAAAGACAAGGAGTTGAATAAGAAAAAGAGCCTCATTTGCACATGCACACAAAGTCTGTCCTTTCACCAGTGTGACCTAAATTTCTCCAGTATACTATATTAGATATGATCACATCAATTGAGGCCATAAAGAACCTCAGTGGGAAGAATATATTGGTATGGAGGCCTTGGCCTTAGAAGTCCTCAGATGACATAGCCACCTGGTAGACTAACACATGGCACAGAGTTGCCAGAAGGGATAAGGTGCCCACTTTGGGTGCCAATAGGATGAACAATCTGGGCAAATGACATTTGCAGTCACTTCTACCACCCTCAGGTGCCAGAGATTGAGGGTAGCATTGTAATTAGTCAGAATACAGGTGGATGGGCATGGGCAATACCTGGCTCAATCCAAAAGATGACAGGACTATAGGCAACCTAGAGTCCTAAACTCCTACATTTGATTTGAGAATCATGCAAAACCAACATGTTAATGCCATTCTGACTCTGACTAGCAGGAAAAATATATTCACCAGGCCACTGTCCTGGAACTGGCTAGCCAAGTGACCCCAGAATAACCCCAGGATGATACCATATGCTCAAGCCCCAGAGCTCCTGTGGCAGCTGGTTGGCCCCATAAGACAGGAGGGTAGTATGTCTGAGCACCTCAAAGGGGAAAAAACAGTCAGGCATTATAAGAATCTATATCCGGGCTCAGGAAGACCTTCTAACACAGTCCTACCATCAGAGACTTAGAAAATTTTGAGGGAAATTTAAAAGGAAAATAAATGGGATTTTCTTAGATGGTGTGGGAGGAGCTTGAGGGGAAAGAATGGGTATATGATGCAGAAAGAGGAATACAAATGGCCTTGTTTGTTGAGGGAAGTGCAGGGGTAGGTTGTAGGCTTGTGTGGGGACTACTGAGGGCACTGAAGTAGATGCAGATAAGAGAACAGAAATGAAACACAAGAGTGAAGTTGAGGCCAGGTTTTGAAGGATTTTGAGAGCAAATTAAATCCCATATATAATAGGGGCCTGTTTTTTTTTTCCCCCAGGTTCTGAGCATTGGAAACCTTATTCTAGGTTTGGTATGAGACATGAATTGTTGAACATTTTTCAAACAATATGAGCATCTGTGTTTTGAAAGACTTTGTTGGTAGAAATTTAAGAGTTGGATAACAAGGGGACAGGTCATGAAGAAGGTTCATTAAAGAGCTATGGAATTATGTCAGAGAACCAATGAAGAACATCTCAATTAGGATAGCAGAATGGAAGGGGCCAGTTCAGATTCTTGTAGAGGTAAAATTTGCAGATTTTGAAGACTTAGTGGATGCTTGCTGGAAGATATATTGACTACTTAGTGTTATGATACTGTGACATTTGTTCATTCACCGAGTCCATGGAATTTTGTTGATTGGTGTGTTCCCCAGGTGCCAGGGACTGTGCCAGAAATACAGAGGAAGAGAAGATGTGGTGATGATGGGCTGTTAGCAATGAGAACCAATTGTATGTTAAATATATAGACTGCTAGGCTGATTTCTTAGCTGGCCTGGTCTCTAGAGTCCAGTGATCTGTGTTTTTAGCATGATCCCAGGTAATATGTTTTATCAGCAAAGTCTGGAAGCAGTGTATGAGGGATACATTTGATTTTGGATGAGTATTTGTAGAGAGAAATTATATATGAGTGCCATTTACACAGACATCAAAGATAGAATAAGATAAAAGGAGATTTGCCATGCTGCTATATGGGGAAAAACAAACAAGCACAAGAAGCTAAAACAATAAGGTATAAACTCTCCAGAGAGTGCCTCTCTCTGGATCTGAGAAATGGAGCTGGAAACCTCTGCCAATAGAAATGTTTCATTCTTTGACTGAGAGATTGGCTCAAACTCCCATCCAAATTCAGCTTCAGGTTTTAGCTTCAATTATGGTGATTGATATTGTAATTCTTCGTTTTGTAGTGTAGTGCCTGAAATGAAGCACACACACTGCTTATCTGCTCCTCCACCAGAAAGCAGATACCTATGAAGGTAAAGGATGTTCTAGTTGGGAAGTGGGAGTTAGAAAATGGTTTTATGCTTACTACAGTGTCTTTTCCCCCACCACAGCCCTGATGGAGGTGGAATTTGATTTTGGTGAACTCATTGACCAGGATGCTTGTATTATCCATGTAATCCCCTGCCACTTTGAGCCACAAGGTACACATGCTGCCTAATGCAGGATATAACCCCAAGTACTGGGTTCTTCTTGGTTTCTATGGTGAAGATATAGCTATCTAAGATCTAGCTCTTGGGTTCCCAATTCTCTTTTCTCCCCAAAGATAGCAATGTCTATATCTGACTGCTTGAATTTTGTGAAGAAAATCTTTTTTGTTGGGGGCGATACTGGAGGTTGAGCCCAGGGCTTTGCACTTGCATGCTTTGCAAGTGCTGGACCACTGAGCTGCAGCCCCAGCCCATTTTTTTTACTTTTGGAGACAGGGTCTCACTAAATTACACAGATTTCCTCTGGTCTTGAACTGGTGATCCTCCTGCCCCTGCCTCCCAAGTGGCTGGGATTACAGGCATGTGTCACCGCACCCAGTGCATAAAAAATCTTAATGCATTTTAATGGCTTAGCATTTTATCTGACCAAGGTAACACACACTTTAACAGGAAAGTTTTGCAGAGCCTGTGTCTTTAACCAAAAGAGTGACTGGAATGATGGAATTTCAGGTAAGAATATATTTTGTTTAAAAGGAGAGAAATCAATAAGGGCAAGTAGAAGGCAAGTAGGGCAAGTAGAAGAGGGCAAGTAGGGCAAGTAGAAGAGGGATAAAGTTTAAGGAATAGTCTTTATTAGCAGTATAGCTTTTAATTTTTAATTGTAAATTCCAAATATCAGTGCTAGTAATACCAGTTTATTTATTGTATCACTTGTTGTTGTTGTTGTTGTTAGATGCCATCGAGTTGGGTCCGACTCATAGCAACCCTCTGTACAACAGAATGAAACACCCCATGACACTGTGCCATTCCTGGCACTATTGTCAGTGTGTCTCTGCTATTCATAGGGTTTTTAATGGCTGTTTGTTTGGGGAGTGGATTGTCAGGTCATTCTCCCTAGCCTACAGCACCTGGTATTTCCAGGCAATCTCTCATCTAAAGACTAACCAGGCTGACCCTGCTTAGCTTCTGAGATCAGGCAGGATTGGATGTCAGGATGCTACAGCTGCATCACTTAGAACACTTAAATTAGATAGCATATATAAAATTCTACCTCTGATACTTGAAATTCAATAAATATCAGTTTTTTCCTTATACTTTCATCCCAATCTGGGTCTGCAATCCTTTGCTATATGTTCGGTCAGGTTATTCATTAATACTTATATTTAATTCCAAAAAGATAATGGGAACTGGTATTTATCCAGCACCAAGCCTTATAGCTGAATACACATGGACACACACACACACACACACACACACACACACACAATCTTATTTAAATCTTGAGAAACAGTTCTATAAAGAAATTACAAACAATTCAGTAGAAGCAGATACTATAAAGCATAATAAGGTGAGGATTCTAGAAGACTCATTTTAGGAGGATGCCATTCTGTTCCTATGAAAATTAAGTAACTTGGTGATCTTTACAAACAATCAGCCTTAGCTTGACTTAATTCTCAGGACCTTGTTTGTGGTTTTGTTTTTAGGCGCTGTAGAGGTGGGTCCAACTCACAGCAACCTTCCTAGGGTTTACAGTGGCTAATGGCTTTAGTATGGCTTTGGGTATCTAGAAATCTTTTTTAAAATAAGGAATTTTGCCTATGTACTCTCCAAATTGACACTTCAGTTTTTCCAAGGCACTCTTAATATCTCATAATCTGCCAGAAATAATTATACTCTGAAGAAAACATTTGTGCTTTAGAACATGGATATTATATCACTGTGATTGTTCAGATGCCTGTTCACGTCCTTATCTTTCTGTTTCTCAGGGAGTTTCTGAGTAGTAGAGTGTTGTAAAAGAGCTATGTGCTGGTGGGATGAAGTTAAGCTACTGGGCCTTTCTATGCCCTGTCGACTCAAAGAGAATGCATCTGCATGGATCGGAAATGTCTTCATCAGTCGTGGCTGACTGTAGGTACTCAAATCACTAAACTTGCCAGAGAATAAGTTTGTGAACCTCTCTTTCAAAGGTTCTCTCTGATATTTCATAACCATTGAATTATAATTCTGATGGTTTCTTTTATGTGGCAGTCATGGGTTGTCAGCAAGGATAGAATTAAGAGAGGCATGTGAAGTGTGCTATGGCGCCTCATGCCTAAAGGATCTTTATTTCTTTTGTTCATGGTGACAAATGACAGCCTTAAAGATAGTTGTCCTGATTCTTCACTGTCCCTATGCAGGTAAAAACTTCACTGAAGTCAAACAAGCTTCATTGAAGTTAATGGGAAGTAATGCCCTTGAAGGGAAGGGAGAAGTAGGGTGATTAATTTTAATTAGTCAAACATAAACAAGCATGTGTCTACAAGTAGCGACATGAAAGTGGATATTTATGACTCCTAACTTAGCTTTGGGGGCCTAGGTGTGGCTATTTTGTAGAGAATTATTTTTACTCAGAAATATAGGAATGTCCATAAAGAATAAAATCTATTCTCCATAGGTATGTATATGAGATATGCCCTCAAAACATTAATTCAGTGAAAAGCTACTAAAATACTACTATATGTCAAACACTTTCCAGGCCCTGAGGATAGAAAGATGAGCACAAGTAGCTGCCTATATGGGGTTCACATTTAGTCTGTGGAAGTAGCTCAGTAAACAATTGTGGTACAAGTCATTCACTGGTGCCTTTGTCATTAATTTATTTATTGATCCATTCATTTAAGAAATATTTAGCAAAAGTCTTCCCTTTTTTTTGTGCTATTACTATAACAGATGATGCGCAAAGTACTACCTGAGCCTAGTGGTTCTTCATGGAAGGGTGAGTTATGTTCAGGGAAGTCTGCTGAGAAATAGTGTCACTTGTGCTTAGTTTCATAAGAATAATAATATTTAGTTATGCAAAGAAAAAAGGGAAAGAAATAAGAATATAAGGGCTATGAAAGGAAAAGAATGATGTTGTGAAAGGAAAAGAAAAGTATAGGAGGTATGTAAACTCATGGCATGTTCACAAAAATTTTGAACTTTTTAGGTTCTAGTCCTATTGTAGTGTGTAGTTAGATTTACACCAAATTGTGAAGGACATTAAGTATTATTTGAATTAATATGGACACTATCCTGTGAGAACAGGTAAATACAAAAAATGGAAATATTTATATTAAAATAGCTTTTTTTGGTTGTCTTAATCGTTAAATTGAAATAATCCTCCCCCAAATGTAAGTACCACATGACCACAGGTAATCAGATTACCTAACAAATCTCTATCATTTCCAAGGCTGACTAAAGGTAAATCAGATGTGTTTCAAGGTTATGCATCAAAAAGAAAAAAAAGTGAATTTTATGTTTAGAAACTCCAAACGTGATTGTTTGGCAGAAATAGTTTCCTGAGGAGTCAGACATATACCTACTAATGACCCAATACCTAAAGGCTAAAAAAAAATTGTCATTTGATTTAAACCATTGTTTCCAATACTTTTGAGCAAGTAGTATGCCATCTTTAATGTCAAGAATTCACAGGTGAATTTGCACAGTAATAGTTGTAATCATGTAAGAAAAAGCATAATGAAATTGTTACTGTTGTTGTTGTTAGGTGCCCTCTAGTCGGTATCCGACTCATAGTGACCCTCATAGGGTTTTCAATGGCTGACTGTTTCGGGATTGCCTTGGGAATGGATTGCCAGGCCCTTCTCCCAGTTTTGTGGTGCTGGGAATTGAACTCAGGACCTCAGAGACTGCAGCGCAGCACTCTACCAACTGAGCTAAATCCCAGCCCCTAATGAAATTAGGCATTTTAAATTAATTTCAATTTAAACTATTTTTATATATTTAACAAAATACAGCACGTAAACCTTATTCAATCTTTTAAATAATACATGGTACATGTAGTTTCAGGGATTCCTTAAAAACTGGGAGAATCAAAAGTCCATGGTAAAAAGGTTAGGAGTCAAAATTATTTTGGCTGAACTTCTTAATAAATTAACTGATTTGTATTTAGTTGTGTCATACCTTATACCTTTTTGAATATTTTTAAGCCTAAGAAAGACCAGTTTGGTTAAAAAAATTATTAAAACTGAATGAGTTGGTTAACCTGCACTAAGTAACATCTGGACCTGACTGATTTTTTCTAACAATTAATGCATTGAATAGCAAATTGATTTGCTGTCAGATACACAAAGATCATGCAAAAAATCCAGCCTTACCACACCCTCTATTTTTGTTCTGGGCTTAACCTTTTCACTTACCTTTTATCCAGGTAAATTCTACAACTAACTCATGAGGTAACTTGCAAAACAATTCTGTAAATACTACTCTTCTGCACTGTAAAGAAACATAGTCTTTTCCTTTGCAGTGGTGTTTTTTGTTTTGATTTGTTTTGGTTTTGGGGAGGTTGGATTTCTTGTCTTTTTTGTTTCCTTATTTTTGTTTTGTTTCATAACAGATTAGGAGATACTTGGAAAATAGAACATAAAGAAAGGAAAAAATTGGAAGTACACTGATAAATTGATGATGTTCTTAATGGTGATCATTCTGTGGGAGCCCTCAAGCACAGGATTAAAAAGCAATCACTGAAGCTACATTATTCTGCCTTTCTCTTCAGGAAACTTGGCTGAATCCAGCTTAAGGTTGCATTCAGGGAATCTTCCAACATTTTGACTAAGAGGTGATCTGGGGGTCAGCACTGAGGTCAGGAGTAGGGCAATGTGATGAAACTTCCATTTCATTGTCAATCATGCATTTGAATGAAGTACTTTTTTATAGGCAGAACAAAAACTAAAGGCCAGTAGGGATATCCTGGGTTGTCAATTACTGTGTGTTTTATGTCTTGAATCACTGGCCCTAGAACCTGAAGAAATCTTCCTGTCTGTTTGCTATGAATTGACCCAAGAGACTTACTCTAACCCCTAAATAGGCAGTCAATCTTGGGGTTACTATCTTTGCTATAATTATGATTACTATTCCCAATGTCATTCTGTTTGCATATTGCTTTTAAGATTCTTATTACTACCACCCCTAACCCATTTGACTTTTCACAATAGTCTTGGGTTGGTACTTCCATTTGACAGATGAAACACATACTTGGTAGTTTATTTTAAAAGCCTTTAAGTCAGACATTTTCTTTATTTCTGTACAGGAAATTTCTGAGTTCAAGAAAATCCAACTGTTCTCTTAATTATTTCTCCTCATGGTATACATCTTATAGACAAATTAAAGTCTGTATTTGGTTAGGTCATGCCCATATCTGATCACCTTACTCCTAGCTGCACATCAGGGCAAAGACAGACTAATAACAGTGTGGTTAGTTAATACGCAGTTTGCCCAGAGAAATTAATATAGTTTATAGCTCATCAGATGAATTCTAGATGATACAGGATTAAGAATTTAAACCAAACACATCAAATTGGAAATTCGACAAATACTCATTACATACCTTTTGTGGACAATGAATTACGGTAGGCACTGAAGGATTTATAATAAATAAGACAGTGCTTTTATGTTCAAGATGTTTTACAAATTTACTGGAAGAAATGGATTAGTTTATTGAAGCTCATGTAGGACCTTTCAACTGAGACTCCATTCTAATTTAAGAATTTTCAGGAAAAAGAAAGTAAAAAAATACTATAGTTAAAATTGAACTAGGACTATACAATAACTGTGACACATCGTGGTGATAATATTCTCTGAATTAAACCTATGAAACCTCACAAAGAGTTACAAATATCATTTGAGAAAAACATTTAATTCAAAGCTATATAGTGGAATGAAAACTAGTTTATTGACCACAATAACTGGGTGTAGTATTCGCTCTGTTATGAACTACTTTGATCTTAGTCAAAAATTACTTATCCTCATCTTTGTTAATTTAATTAATTACTTAATTAATATGTATTTATTTGTTTACTTTTTCTGTACTCAGGGGCCAAATCCAGGGGCCTTCTGTGTACTTTGCAAGTGCTCTGCCACTTTGCTGCTCCCCAGTACCCTTTTTAATATTGTTTATCTTGAGACAAGATCTTGTTAAGTTACACAAGCTGCGTCTGGCCTCAGATTTGTGATCCTCCTGCTTCTGCCTCTGGAGTTTCTGGGATTACAGGCATGTGCCACCACATCCAGCCTTACCCTCATCTTTAAAATGGTGGTGGAGTTAGGGTCGAAGAACCAAGGCCTCTTCCACTTTAAAATCTCTCATTACTTTACACTTAATCTTAGCCAAAACCTAAAAAAACAATGTCTCCATTACTTTAAAGTTTAACGAATTATTAACAGCAAACATTATGAGATCTATGAATATACCCATTCTATCCACTCCCTGCTGCTTGCTTTCTACTATTGTTGTTGGATGCCATCCACTTCCTTCTCCCATTTTTTCCAGTGTTCAGGATTGAACCTGGGTCCTCAGAGAGTGAGGAGCAGCACTCTACCAGCTGAGCTACTCTCCAGCCCATGTGCTATCTACTATAGGAGATAAACTGAGATTTAATTTCCTAGCCTTGCTGAGAATTCACTTACAACCTAGTAATGAGTAGGGGTGACCAGCTTTTATTATCACATGTATTAGAATAAATAATGCTAGAAATGGTGAAAAATATATCAGAGGATAGAAGCGAAGAAGTTTCTAGAAAGGTTTTGTTTTTTTCATCCTGTAATGAGATAATTTTAGCCCTTTTCTAGTAAACTGTTCAAATCAAACCAACAAATGCTTATATGCTAGTGGAACATTCCCTGATAAAAGTCTGCCCACTACTTCATTCCATTTAAATGGAAATGTAATAGAGTAACTGTTCAACAAATTAAGACATAGTCCCTAACAACAAATATTCACTAAGGAATCATGAATTATCGCATTTGTTCATAAGACAACTGATAATAATTTTCAACTTTGCTCAGTTTAGTTCTTTGTTGGAGGAAAAATGATAGTAAAAAATCAGCAAGAGTGCTACTAACCCTTGGAGCTTGGAGGAGTCTTTATCTCAATTGCTTTTAAATGGTGCTAGGCGTGCCCATGTAGAGAAACCAAGGTGAAGGATCTTGTGTGGATTGACTGTGGGGCCAGACTGATAGTTCCTACTGAGATGCACTTCAATGCCAGCCCACAACATGCCACTGGGATTGGATTTAGAACCAATGTAAACTCGAAATGGAGTTTTACTGTGAAACAAAACACCTGTCTTTCATCCAAAGCTAAATTGACACGCAATAATTTAGTTGTCTAAACTGAGAGCTTTCAGGATTCCAAACTGCATCATGTCAAAAGACAATGTACAAAGTTACATTCGGAAGTTCAAAGGTACATTGCCATGTAGGCAAACTTATTAAATGACTGGTCTTCCCCTGTCCCTCAGAGTTCTTTCTTCTGTTGTCTCCCTCTCTGTTTCCTTTGCTACTTTTTTCTTTGGGGGAAGTGGGAGAGCAGAGGAGTAGATGAAGATTGTATCTACAAAAATTGGGTGAATACATGACAAAGGAAATCCTAAATCTAAAAAATAAATGTCATCTTTATGCTTTTCACAAGGTGAGCATTTTCTGTGGTCAGCTGAATGAATCAGAGATTGTGTCTACCAGAATATAAACAGAAAAGAAAAAAATACTTGGAGATTACTAAATTCCTCCACCTTCCTTCCTACATAAATGCAAAATGATACAGCCTAGATTTTGTGGCTATCTTTTCCATACAAATTACTCTGGTTTTTCTATCTTCCACTTCAGTTATGTCTGCTGAAATCTGGGTACTTGCCATCAGAGATGCCAAATGTAGACTTCCTAAACTTGACTATAGCTCACACTTGTCCCATATGAATTTTTTAAAGATAAATATTAAAAATAAACCTGTCCTTTATTTCCCACAAGCTAACCCCTTCTGTATACATGCACATTGGGCATTTTTCTTCTTTCTGTTTTGCAAGTTCACATCCTATCCTTTCTTCTGTCCTGCTTCCCAAAGGAGCACATGAGGGAAGCAGGGTTGATTAGCAAAATGAAACAGATGCTACAAAAGTAGTCAGCTAGTTATCTGCAGAGATATCTGATTGGACTCTGCCAGCTGTCAATTAGCTTTTCTGTGTTTTGTTGATGAGGCGGTAATTACTTTTCTGGACTGCCATTGGCTGAGATGCTTAGTGTAATGAATGCTAAACTGAGCCTAGATCATTTTTTAAATCATAGCTTGGGGCTTAACAGCCCTTTAAATGAATTGTATAAACAAGATTGTTTTTAATTCTCAATCAATGTATCATTAATCATCAAATAGTATTTAAAATAAAATGAAGTGTCTTTAAAAAACTCAGTAAGCCCTATTAAGGTTACTAAATTGTCCATGCAGGGACTACTTTCTCATTCAGAGAGCATCATGATTTAAAAAAAAAATTATATTTTGAATATACATATTTCTGTGGTCTAGTAACTGAGATATGTGTACATCTATATATGTATATATAGTTCATAAATTAATATTACTTCAAGAAATTAGTAACTCTTATATCATTAAATTGGTAGTCATTAATAAAAAAGGAAAATTTATCCCACAGTGAGCCCTCTATGGCTTTAGAATACTGGGACCAACTAGCATGCATTATGCTAATTTCATGATACAAAACAAAAAATGGCAAAACTAGGAAAGTATATATAAGCTATTCTATTCTTTTATCTGTGAGAATTTTTTTTTTTCCCAGCACCGGGACATTGAACCCATGGTCTCTCTCTGCTTGGCAAGCGTTCCACCACTGAACTACATCCCCAGCCCCCTCTTTTAAAAAATATCTTATTTTGAGACAGGGTCTTGGCCAAATTGCATGGGCTACCTCTGGCCTCAAACTGGGAATCCTCCTGCTTCAGCTTACCAAGTTGCTGAGATCACATGTATGCCGCATGGCTCCCAGCCTATGTGAAATGTTTTAAAATTCATCTACAATTTCATAACAGCCTGCAGGCATACCACTATGGTGTCTGATCCCATCAGATCTCAGAAGCTAAGCAGGGTCAGGCCTAGTTAATACTTGGATGGGAGACTGCCTGGGAACACCAGGTGCTGTAGGCTTGGGAGAAGAACCTGACAACCCACTCACCCCACAAATATACAATCTGCCATTGAAAATCCTATGAATAGCAGAGAAACAGTAATAATACTATTGTGCCTGTTGTATGTAGGGTTGTTATGAGTCTGCTACTCACTCGATAGCACCTAACAACAACAACAGCAACACAATTTCATAGGCTCAACACATAGGGACAAATCTGCTGATACTAGTCATTTCCTCTGTTGGACCCTATCAAAGTGACTGGTACATCATACATCATAAATATTCATTTCATAATGAACAAACACAGCTGGAGGATGAAAAGACATGTCAAGGCAAGTGATATTTATCACTACCTTTTTCCCTCAATGTTAAATTGTATGCATTATACTCATGTGACTCTAATAACAACCTTTTTATGTAGGTGGTATTATTCTCATGTGTATTTTAATTTTAATATTTATTTATATACAAAAATATATGTTGTTGTTGTTAGGTTCCATCCAATTGGGTCTGACTCATACCGACCCTATGTTCAACACAATGAAACACTCCCAGACACTGTGCCCTACTTGGCACTATGTCAGTGCTTCTTTGCTATTCATAGGGTGTTCAATGGTTGATTGCTTCAGGATTGTTTCAGGAGTGGGCTGCCTGGTCCTGCTACCATTTTTGTAGTGCTGGGGATCAAATCCAGGGCCTCAGAGAGTACAGAGCAGCACTCTACCAACTGAGCTAAACCCCACCCCCATAAACATATATACAAATACTTATTTAATATCATTCTAATACCTAATTATTGTTATACGTAACCCCCACACATCTGTCAGCTTGTCATGCGGTGAGGGCTTGCATGTTGCTGATGCTGAAAGCTATGCTGCCAGTATTTCAGATACCAGCAGTGCCACCCATGGTGGACAGGTTTCAGCTGAGTTTCCAGACTAAGAGAGACTAGGGAGAAGGACTCAACAGCCTACTCTTCAAACAATTAGCCATTGAAAACCCTATGAAAAGCAGAGAAGCCCTGTTAAATATATCAAAAAATGAGCCCTCTAGGCTGGAAGGCATTTAAGAGATGACTGGGGAAGAGTTGTCTCCTCAAAGTAGAGTTGACCTTAATGATGAGATCAGAGTAAAGCCCCTGTGATCTTCTTTGCCAATGTGGCGTAACTCAAAATGAGAAGAAATACAGTGGTTGTGAAAATGTGCTCAAACATAAAAAGGTTTTGTGCATGGCACAGTATTTGGTAGTGTTTTGTTCTGTTGTACATAGGGTCGCTATGAGTCAGAGCTGCCTTGATGGTACCTAACAACAACATAACATTATACACAAGTACTTATTTTAAATTATTCTAATATTTAATTATTAAATTAAATTAACATAATAAATTATATATAATCCTTTAATATATCATGACCATAGTTTAAAAAATGAAATGATGATGCAAAGCCTACAATGATAGTGTACTCTCTCATGCTCACTCTCTCTTTCATATTATGATACTGGACTATACAAAGGAATGAGTGACTAGTTTAGCATGTAGCTTCAGGAGTGAGGTAATACTAGAAGTATGTTGAAATATAAACGAGATTTAAGTCAGTGAGATAGGGTTAGAGATAGGCTGTGTTCTAAGTAGAGTGGGAAGTAACTACAAAACTTGGAATTGTAGAAGTTCCTGGTATGTTTGTGTAGCTGAAAGCATAAGATGCCTTTGTCTGTTGAGTAGATCAAGGGGTGATAAATGAAACTGGAAAGATCATCTTTGTGTTTGGTTGTGTATGTAGAAAGCCAAGCAAAAGCTAAGGGAGGATACAGTTTGTATTTTCAGAGGATTTGGCAACATTGTGGAGACTGGATGGGGAGAGAAAGAATCAAGGTTAAGTCCACTACTTGGGACTGTTATAGTCATCCATAGAAGAAGCACTGAAGACGTTATCTATAGCTATGTACCTAGAGAGGTCACTGTTGAGGCCCTGCTCAGCAGCCCAACTTTCAACCCTTCATTGGTCACCAGAATTCCAACTATGTTGATGCATTCCTGTGCCAGGGAGGTGCTCACACACCCAGTTCGT